>WWET01006411.1:56280-70167 GCA_011038615.1 Limnodynastes dumerilii
CACACACACACACACACACACACACACACACACACACACACACACACCATGCATAATATCACACACACACACCATCCATCCATACATACATACATACATGCATGCATGCATATAACACAATGCATAATATCACACATACATACATACATACATACATACATACATAATATCACACAAACACACATAATAGAACACACACTACATACATGCATTATATCACACACACTACATACATGCATGCATTATATCACACATACACACACACACACACACATGCATATCACACAATGCATAATATCACACACATACCATGCATGCATAATATCACACACACACACACACACACACACACACACACACACACCATGCATGCATAATCACACACACACACACACACACACACACACACCATGCATGCATAATATCACACACACACACACACACACACACACACACACACAACCATGCATGCATAATATCACACACACACCATGCATAATATCACACACACCATGCATTCATAATATCACATACACACCATGCAGGCATAATATCACACACCATGCATAATAGCACACACTATGCATTCATAATATCACACACCATGCATGCATAATATCACACACCATGCATGCATGCATGCATGCATGTATAACACACACACACACACACACACTTACTTTTTAGCAGAGCTTTGCACACAATACACAGACACACACTTTTTTTATCATAGCTATACACACACACACTTACTTTTTAGCAGAGTTGTGCACACAATACACACGCACACACACTTTTTAGCAGAGTTGTGCACACAATACACACGCACACACACTTTTTAGCAGAGCTGTGCACACAATACACACACACACTTTTTAGCAGAGCTGTGCACACTGCAGACGCTGAGGTGGACTGGAAGGAGGAAATTGAGGAAGTGGGGGCGGTGCATAGTTGCAGCAGCCAATTAGGGAGTAGCACAATGATCTCAGCTACTCCCTGATTGGTCAACCTGTCAGGCACTGTGGAAATCTTTCAGAATCTCTCTGCGGAGCAGCAGGAGATTCATCAGCTGATAGTATCACTGCTCTCACCCTCTCCTCGCACTCTGGGCAGTGGCACCGCTTGCACCACCCTAGTTACAGCACTGGTGTCCTGGGCAGGACAGAGAGGAGGCCTGGGACTATCCCGGGCCCCCTCTCTGTCCGGGCCCGGGACAGCAGGCCCGGCTGTCCCCCCCTGATGGCGGCCCTGTATGAATCACATAATAAGTACAATACCATATATGAATACAGCCCACAATCCTTTCAGCAGATGCCGTATCTACAAATTTGGTCCGGATTTGGTAGAATTGTCTAAATAGTCTGGTTGGGAGTTGATCCGAAGAGGATTGTGCAAGTGTGTAGCCAGCTTAAGAAGGCAATAACAATGTGTACTACTCAAGAAAATTGTCTCTAGAATATACAGCGCTCTTAAGTGCATTATATAATGTTTGCTTTTTTCTGTAAAATAGGGAAAAGAGAAGATAAAATGCATGGAGTATGTTTTTGCTAAGGCTTGCCATGATTCAAGTCAGCCCCAGTAAGGGTTTGCATTGAATTAGTACCACACAATGCTGTGTGGGGTCGCTCTGAGGTAAAACCAGCACTAAAATGAGTAGTTTTATATAATATTGGTCTTGACGCTGATTAAACATGGATGACATCCCCTCTCCTCCCCTCCTGAATCTTACACCGAATGGGCAGCGACTTGCACATTTAAGGGTGAGTCCCCCCCACCCCTCGATACCCACCAATGGCATTGATATAACACGAGATACCTCACAGTGCTACCTCTATCTATCTAATACTAAGCTACTATTGTTATGTGAATTTACATTACACTGACTGATATGTCTGCATTATACATTATAAACTGTTGCTTTTTATAAATATTCATTACATGAATTGCTCTTTGAAAAGTTATCTGACTTGATTTAGGAAATATATTAATGGTTTCTAATATATAAACACTCGTTGTTCCATGTACAATGAAAATAACTATAATTAGTATAGAGAAACAATTTAAATAGCATGTCTGACTGGCAGGGAAATCCTGATATACCTCCATGAAGTGGGATCCCAACAGCAAACAAAAGTGTTAGTTGCTATTAAGTATTTTAATCACTGTGGACCGGATTCCGACCCTTCGCACACTTTCGTCTGTCCGTCCGACCAAGAGAGGGGAGTGAACGCCCCCTGTCACTCCCTTCTCCCGTGCGGGTTTTATGGCAGCTTAAAGCGCGTGGCCGCTGATCCGCATGAGTGTGAGATACCCCTTCCACGCTGTACAATTACCATGCTTCACCCCTGCCCACCTTAGCAGGCATCGTACGGAACTAAGGGCCTGATCCAGACCTATGCACATGATACGCCCTGGTGTGTAGCATATTTACGCCAGCGTACCTACAAAGCACTCCCCTTGGTCGTCCCTATTTATGCCGACCAAACCCTGCCCTAACTTTTATGAGCGTAACGGCGGGCGTCCGTAGGCTCCATGCGTATTTACGATGCTTAGCACGCCATGCTGTACGATTTAAATACCTCTCCCCGCCCAAGAAGAGTAATTACTGATTTCATATGACTGGCTTGCCCCTTGGTGCGTTGTTACGAAACTGGTACGCTCAAGGCCCATACGATCAACGTTTCTTTGTGTAACATCGCGGCGCGCATGCGTAGTAAGTACAAATAGCAAAGTGTAAAAACACAGGCAAGCGTAGGTCTGGATCAGGCCCTTTGAGAGTAAGGGATGAGTGATAGCACAGTTGGTTCAATGCCTTCCATATATAGGATTAAAAACGGTCAAACTATATTAGAGGCATGCTGTGTATGTACTGCCAAAAGAAAATATGTTATTGTTGCGCCTAGATTAAGTAGTGCAGCAAAGAACATCTTCAAATAAGATTAGGCAAACAATAACATCTTTTCCTCCTATAATGCCATGTCGTTTAACTTGCAAGAATTGAATAGCTACTCCAGAGAGCAATGTCAATCAATAATTGTTTGCAGAGCAATATCACTTGTGAACAAAGGAATTATTTTGTAATGGGAAAAGCACTGTGTCCTTCAGTCCTCAGTGATGTGATATGAATATGAATTAAAGTCACCTGCTGTTCTATAATAAAAAGAAAAATAACTGCTACATTAACTGCTTTACTGCTACTAACATAATTTGTTGTGCATATCCATATGGCCAAGCTTCCTACCCAACAATTTATCCAAGTATGAAATATACCATGCAGAGACACTTCTCCTGACTTTCAAGAGCTGTTATCAAATAAGTTCCAGCAATTCAATATACTGCCTAGTATTCCATTGTGATTACTGCACATCCTAACAATTTCTCTAATATGCTACATTATTCTCAGTTAGTATTGCTTTGTATATAATATTTCATTATCATTCAAAGTGGTGGAACATGCTTAGCACTGTACCACTAACAAATGACATTATATACTGTGTGTAGCTACTTTTGAAACCACTTTTGAATTACTCTTGTAAATTGCATAATTTTTATAGTGGTACAGATTTTGTTCACCTTATTAAAGCATATAAACTATTGCCACAGAATCAATTACATTGTTATCTTTTGTTATTACAATTAATAGTAATTAACAACAACATTGTTTCATGTGTAACTAATCATTTAATCCCCTACCATTTTTCTTAATTAAGGGCTCTATTAAGGAACTTCATTGAAGTGAAAACTGGCACATTCTCATAAAAAGGAAGTTTTTAATGATTTTAATGATTACAAACCATGGATCGTCATTGAAAACTGCAGATCCATGTAAATATTGTCTGTCTCTACTGACCCCTATTTTTCAGAGAGGGACAGTGGTTCATTATATTTACAAAATGCTGGAGTAAAATTTTACACTTCACTCCCGTTGTAACAATAACACCAGCTCAGACTGGTCACATATCTACTGTATATACACACACATACTGTATACACACACACACACAATATACACACACATATACACACACTTATATACTGTATATACACACACACACACACACACACTGTATACACACACATATATACTGTATATACACACATACTGTATACACACACACACATACTGTACACACACATATATATACTGTATATACACACATATACACACACATACTGTATACACACACACACACACACATATACTGTATATAAACACATATATACTGTATATACACACACATATACTGTACCCTCACATATATATATACTGTATATACACACACACATATATACTGTATATACACACACACATATACCGTACACACACACACATATATATATATATATATATATATATATATATATACTGTAGATAGACAACAAAAATGTACATAAACGAGTGACAATCAGAGACTTGTAATAATTGAATAAACAAATCCTAAAATTCAGTCCAACATTGCAGTTTATTTTTTCAAACTGTCATCAGGGACAGTTGCCCCGGAAGACAGTTTGAAAAAATATACTTAAACGTTGGATTGAATCTTAAGATTTGTTTATTCAATTATTACAAGTCTCTGAGTGTAACTTGTTTATGTACATTTTTGTTGTCTATCCAATTACTGTATTAATATGTGTGTGTGTTTTTTAATTATTCATTTAATTCTATATTCTTTTATTATTGCATTTCATCAGGGTCACAGGAATAACTACATACATAACAGGTATATTTAGAGGTGTAAAGATTACCTGTTCCTGTGAGTTTATGCTCACTCATCACTCCCACAACGCTCAGGTGAATCCATCACTGGAATTCCCTTGTAGACTTCCGCCACGCCGCACCATCACCATAGCAACTCCAAGATGAGGAAACGTCAGTAGACACTCTGTAAAAAGTCCAATACAGAGATCTGCAATATAAAACGAATATCAAAAAGGTACCCATAAAGGCAAAGAACATATATTAATGAAAAGTAGCCAGGTACTAGACATAATGACATAATGACATTAACCATTGCCTAAAAGTCCTATGAATTACACTAATATATATAGTGTCTGTGCCCTCATTTTCTACAATTTAGGCCTCTGGGCTTTTTTTTTCTGTTTTGCATTTCTGTTATGCTACATGTTACAAAAATAAGTCTTTAAGAGCTTGTTTAGTAAAGTGTTCATTACCACTCTTGGGAGTTCTTCAGTTAAAAAAAAGGGAGAATGAATAGATTACAAATAAATTACATGCTCTTAATATTCATTAAACCTCTTATCCTGCTACAGCAAGTGTCGGTCTTTCTATTACACACAATACCAAGGGATAAAATGTTCATACCATAAAGGTTGCCAAGTCAGCAGCGACAAATTGTAACATTGGTTAATTGTATGCTTTCCAACAGAGAAATGGCATATTTTCTCATTCTGCATTTTCTGCTGCTTAAGTAGCCAAGAGCCTAGCAATCAACGAGCTAATAGTAGGAAAAAAGTCATAAAGAAACATTTAAGTTTAAAAATAATAATAGTTGAAATCTGCTGTCAAAGTTAATTATCTGTAACTGCTCTATGAAAATAGTAACACAATATTCTGGTTAATGAGATATTTATAGGATATTGAGAGACAGATGACATAAGAAAAACGTTTTTGCAGAAAGCCTCAATTTTTCAAACTTGGCAGATTACACAATTAAGTCAAATTTATGTAAAATGGGCAATATTTTATAAATTCAAGAAAAAGTTGTTTAGAAAACATGTACTTTTCTGTGAGGGTTTGTATAACAATAGCGAGAAAGAACATAATATTTTGTAGAGAATTTCAGAATAAAAAATGCATTATACTTTTTCTATTCTAATGTTAGGCATTTTATATGAGCATTGGAAACATTTGTAATGTCTCTGGGCCATATTCACAGAAGCTTCGGCTTCTTAGGTGCGAAGATTTGCGAAATGACCTATTACGCATATGTAGTAGGTCATTTACGCAATCTTACGTACTCAGGGCCAGATTAACAATGGGGCTAATGGGACTACAGCCCCAGGCCTCCATCTGAAAATAGGCCCCCCGCACTGCAGATCTCTTGGCCTCCCACTGCAGTGCATGAGTATGACATCCTCCTCCAAAGCATAGTGTGGGCCCTTGATCATTTTCAGCCCCAGGCCCACATGGCCCTCAATCCGGCCTTGTACGTACTAAAGACCACACGGAGTAGTTTAGTGAGACAGAGCCCAGGTGTAACTTTAAGTTCTTATTTTCAATCTCTGAATCAGGGCCAAAGACTCCGAGCCCTGGTAACCGTTCTCGTAACTTTCACCTTTCCCCTAACATTCTCTTTTCACTTCCTCTGTTCTCTTTTTGGCTGCTTTGATGATTTTTCCCTGGATAGCCACTTTGTTCAAATCTATCAGCATATAAATTAGAATAATAGGAAAAATAAGGGAAAATCTGCGCACTAAATTCAGCTGCTGTGAATTCACTCCAAGGGTGTCTCAATCCTCAAAATAGATCAAAAAGGAAGGGTGTAGAGTGAATACAATCAGCGCTAAAAATCCACAGTGGGAAGTATCAGTGAATAACGAATTTGAAGCACTCAATATGAAACAATAAATGAAATAAATATATGAATAAATAAATAAATGTGGTTGATGAGTCCAATGGTAGGTTAGATGTAGTAGAGTTGAGGTTTGTATTATCCACCTTTCCCCAAAGGGGGATAAGAAAGGGAGAAAGTCCTGACTTTGAGAAAGGACCCAGATAGGGTCAGTCAGTTGCGTCAGTTAGCGGCACAGAGGATCGGGGGACACTTACCAGAACAACAGTGACGGAACTGTGGCAGCTGATCCTGTCGGTACCTTTAACATCAGATACAGCTCCACTTCACCTCTTGTTTTCACCATCTCCTGGTATGAACTCCAGTTCCCTTTTTATGGTTTTATTGTTGTAGATTTGTATTAATAAATTGTTTGTATTTGTATCTTGTCTCCCTTTCTTATCCCCCATTGGGGAAAGGTGGATACTACAAACCTCAAGTCTCAATGCTCTTTCATTGTTTTACTATGTTATTTAGATTGTTATTATTAATTCATTTGTAGTTTGAAAACATTTTTACTTATATATATTTAATAACAAAAAAAATTGTAAGGGTATTTTAAGTATCAGTAGAGTTCTTATTTTTAGCTTTACAGTTAAAAATAAATAAATAAAAAAGATTGAAATCTAGAACACTCTGGATTAATTGATACCTAATTGTCTTCTGATCGATTCTCTGAATGTGTTATTGCTTGTAACACTTCTGCAGGATTTGCTGGTATTATTGTACATGTCTCTTTCTATCATTACATGAATTATTACAATGTATTGCCATGATAAAATAATATGTAATATGCAGCAAATGCTCTAATCAGTTAGTTGTCCATGGCTCCCCACTCTCATAAATTTAATGCTGCCTGGAAATAACTTTATTTAGGGTGAGCAGCTTTGCAATGATGGACCTCCTAAGCCATATAATCCTAGACAAGGATTATCTACCAAAGTCATCTACCTGTTAAATGTAACAGAAGTCTAAAGACTACAAGATGAATTTACACTGTTTAATAAAGAGCTAGAAACCTGATCCAGATTTACAAGGAAATTCTCCCCAAGCAATTCTGATCCACATTAACGCACTCCCACTGTGTGAATTGTAGATCCATGCCCTTGACCCTACCTTAAATATTCCAAATATACATGTAAATGCCAAAAATATAATAATATGTAAGGGTTGAACACAGTCATTACTGTATTATTATTATTATTATTATTATTATCATTGTTTATTTATAAGGTGCCACAAGTTGCAGCACCGTACAAAATACAACAACAAAATAAAGTACAAACATACAGAGCAGGGATGAACAGGAGGGGATAGAGTGCAGTGAAAGGGCTATATTGTCCATGTTGTAGTAGAAATCAATTCTGTTAATCCATTCCTTAATGGAGGGGGGAAAGAAGATTTCAAATGGACCGGTATCACTGCAACTGTAGCGTTACTAAGGTGACGTACAAGAGACTTTTTATATACAGAAATTGGGGAGTTGTCTAACGCTAAGGGCCTCATTCACTAAACGCGATTTGGAACAATTCGCGTGAAATCGCGTGATTTGTGCAGCACTGTACAAAATACAACAACAAAATAAAGAACAAACATACAGAGCAGGGATGAACAGAAGGGGATAGAGTGCAGTGAAAGTTTGAAAGGGAGCCACCAGCTGGGGATGGGGTAAAAGGGTGGCAAAGGGGACAAGAGGGTACGAAGGGGAAATTGGTGGAGGAGGGAACAACACTAGGATGGAGGGTCGTGCTCACAAGTTCTAACACACTAAGTGGGAGGGATAAACTAACAGAAGACATAAGAAGGGGGGAGGAAGTGGATGCTAGTGTGAGTGGTGTGAGCAGAGGAGAGGGGGAAGGAAGGAAAAGAAGGGATAGATGTAGGATGCAGCGAGGATGTGAAGCTAGGCTAGCCTGAACAGGTGCATTTTGAGTGCGTGCTTGAAGACCTACTAAAGTACTGGTGAACCGGCTTCCCTAGTGATGGCTGATATCCACATGGAAGGCAGCATCGGAGGGGCTGTGTTTCCTTTCAGAGTGAAAGGCTCACCAATGGTCACTTGGCTTCCTCTTGGAAACATCGTGCTCATGAGCTGCTTTTTTTTTTATTATTATTTTATTTTCAAAGAAAAACAAATAGCCGATCACTCTCACATGAAAAGTGACACTCCACAAGTCAAGGAACATTACAATAATAAGCATATAAGAAACAAAATTGTAGTAGTAGGGAGAAGTGACTTGACAGTATGAAGGCAAGCAGTGTTTTTCAGCTGTATCATTATAAAACAATCTGAATATAGGAAAATGAACAATGAAGCAAGGGAGAGGAGGGAGGAGAAAACCAAAGGGAGGAGGGGGAGGGAAGACCAGAAAAACAGTTAAAAAAAAACCCAATACAAAACAATAATAATCTCTCAGGTATAGTATTATTCAGGTACAATAAAGCTGCATCAGGAAAAGGAACCAAAACGGAGCCAGGGCCTGTGCCCGAGGTCACATTCTCCCAGATTCCCCAAGCCCCTCAGGTAGAACAGTTCAACAGAATCTATCGGAGAATAATAGAAAAAAGGAGATATGGAAAGAGGAGAGATTCCTTGATAAATTTCCCCATGGAGGAAAAATTTAGTTGTAGAGGGATCTAGAGGGAGTGAGATTAGGAAGCGCTACACAAGGTGTTGAAGTCCTGGGAAAGTATAAATTCCGTCCAGGGGAACCATATGGTTGTGAATTGTTGGAACTTATCATTTGCTGACAGGGCTATATTGTCCATGTTGTAGTAGAAATCAATTCTGTCAATCCATTCCTTAATGGAGGGGGGAAAGAAGATTTCAAATGGACCGGTATCACTGCAACTGCAGCGTTACTAAGGTGACGTACAAGAGACTTTTTATATACAGAAATTGGGGAGTTGTCTAACGCTAAGAGCCAGAACTCCGGTTCACCCGAGATCCCCCCCTAGGAGTCTAGCGGTCTCTATGACAAGTTTCCAAAAGGAATCAAGGGACAATCCCACCATATATGTAGGAACGTTCCACTAGTCAAACCACATCTAAAGCAAGCATCTGAGGTGTTAGGGAAAAAATTTTTCAAGCGTGTTGGGACCATATGCTACTGGGAGAGAAGCTTATAGCGGGTTTCCACCACGGAAAGGCTGTACGAAGAGCAATGTATTTTTTTGTAGATTGTATCCCAATCAGAAGGCTCGAGGGGTGCAGCAAATTCCCTATTCCATGCTTGTATAAATGTATGCTCGGAGGAAAAGGATTGGGGCACTAGGAGTCGGTACAAAGTAGAGATTACATGTGTCGGGGGCGATGGTTGGGTGCAAAGGGACTCAAACACAGTTTCCGAACGATAGAACTCAGCACTGGAGAGGGCTGTCTGGAATAAGTGATTAAACTGGAGGTAGGCCCAAAGCTCCCTTTGAGGAAGTTTATATTGTTCAGTCAGGTTTTGAAAGGGCAAGGGACCCGCGGGACCCACCAGCTGGCTAACTCTGTACAACCCCGCGTCTGTCCAAGACTTTAGATAAGGAGAGGAATTACCAGGTGGGAAAAGAGGATTAAAAATAAAGGGGGACAAAGGCGAGGGGTAGTTGGTCCAGCGCATCTTTTTATTAAGTTTCTTCCAGGTAGCTAAGGTGGGGCCTACCGTCGGGTGGGATAAGGTCGGTGTATTAGGAAGCCACGGAGCAAAGTGCAGAGAAACATGACAGGTTAGGCCTTCCAGTTCAACCCACTGCTTGTCTAGTCCAATCCATGATCCTACTTAATTGGACAGACTCGTAGTAGGTCAATAAGTTTGGAAGCTGCAACCCCCCACTATCTTTAAGGGCATACATCATATTTAAACTACATCTAGGCCTCTTATTCCCCCAGATGAAACCATGAACTCTAAAAAGAAAGGGGCAGGAACAAAAATGGGAAGGGTTTGTAGGAGGTATAAGAGTTTGGGCAGAACGTTCATTTTAAGAATATTAATTCTTGAGAAATCCTTAGGGGACCAGGTATTTAAATCTGATTTAATTTTCAGCAGTAATGGGGGGAAATTTTTTTAAAAAAGGAAGGTTGGATCTGCCGTCATATTAACCCCCAGGTAGCACAGGTGAGATTAGCCCCATTGGATAGGGAAGGAGGGCGCCAAAGAGCGTTTTACAGTTGGGGAAGGTTTAATGAGAGGGCATGTGATTTGCCCCAATTTATTTTAAAGTCTGATAGACTACCAAAACGTGAAAATTCCTGCATAAGGACGGGTATGGAGGACTGCGGGTTGGAAATATAAGCCAGGAGGTCATCTGCGAAAAGTGCCAATTTATATTCCTTGTTTTTAACATAAACCCCCTGTATGTCTCCATTGGCACAGTAGGGGCAGGGTTTGGAAGATACGCGTAGGTCGGCAATTGAACGGAGCACTGATCTGCGCATTTCACTTCAGGCTTATGGCTGTCTAGCGGCTATAAAGCCCGCAAGAGAGAAGGGAGTGACGGGGGGAGTTCACTCTCCTCCCGTGTGCGTACTTGTAGACCGCCATGTATACGAACTGGTCTGGGCCAATGACATGAAGTAAACAGTAAAACAAAACCAGGACAAGATCAGGGACTGTTCAATAAAGAAATAAATATGCAACAAACCAAAAAATCACTGCGACCAAACTATCTTACGGCCGTATGCAGACACGCATAACATCTACGTCCGGTGTTTAGCGTTTTTTCCTACTGCGCATGCGTAGTAAATTCTTTACGTTATCTACGTATCTTTTCCTTACGTAGATTCTAGACCACATTTACGCAATCTACGTAATGAAAAGATACGTAGATAATGTAAAAAATTTACTACGCATGCGCAGTAGGAAAAAACGCTAAACACTGGACGTATATGTTATACGTCGGGTAGTCTGCATACGGCCTATTATCCAGTGCAGCCTGAACTGTGCAAGGTGCCTAGAGATAATTGACCGTATTCACATTGAAGTGTGAGTAAAGGTGCATACACACTATACAATTATCTGGAAGATTATCTGAAAGATCTGGCAGTTGGAATGAAAATCTGGTAATGGATGAGAGAAAGGGGTATTGTCAGATGCTCTCATCCATTACCACATTTTCATTCCCACAGCCAGATCTTTCATTTCAGATAACAGATAATTGTATAGTGTGTATGCATCTTTACTCACACTTCAATGTGAATACGGTCAATTATCTCTAGGCACCTTGCACAGTTCAGGCTGCACTGGATAATAGGCCGTATGCAGACTACCCGACGTATAACATATACGTCCAGTGTTTAGCGTTTTTTCCTACTGCGCATGCGTAGTAAATTTTTTACATTATCTACGTATCTTTTCATTACGTAGATTGCGTAAATGTGGTCTAGAATCTACGTAAGGAAAAGATACGTAGATAACGTAAAAATGTACTACACATGCGCCGAAAAACGCTAATCTGCATTCGGCCCAATGTGAGCAATGTCGGCTAAGCTGGGTTTCGGTCTGTACAATCCTTAAGATGTGAATCTACTTTTAAAACACATATATTTATTTAAAGAGGGCAAAGGAAATCCATTTCTATGTTCCACTTTGCTTTCTTCCATCAGTGCCAGTGTTTATGTGTTTTATTCCCAGATGATGAAGGAATTATTTTTGCCTTGTCAGTTTTGTATTTATTTGTTTGCTTAAAGTGGCTGTCGTCTTATGTCCAGAAGTAATTAAAAAGAGATGCTTCACTGAAGGCCTCGGATAATGAATAAAATGCTATATGAATGTAAAGCAATGCCATTTGCCTTGTCTGCATTTTTATTCGTTTACAGTAATTCATAATGTCAGTGTCATCGGTTCATTTAAATGGAAACAAATGAACGCTTTTCTAATGCAATTGATTTATGGGCATAGCCTGGATCCAGATTTCTGCAGGGCTCTAAATGCAGCATCAGAGGGGATCTGCTATTGGATACCTGCTGGATCTAGCCTTCTGTAGGAGCGAATAAGAAGAACCCCAACCCCCCTTACTGACACAGAGTTCTATCCCAGGTAGCCTACTCTAAACTCAGATCCTCCAACATGATCCATTCCATTAGGTACAATATACTCCGCACCTGAATTGTCACTCACCTGGTTTAAATGACTTAACTAATATTTAAAAAACCATTTGTCTCTTCAACGAAGGTGGTTACCATAGCAACTGACAGTTGTACCTAATGGAATGGGTTATGTTGGACAGTGTGATGCTAATTGAAACCGTCGCATAGGAGAGTGGCATATTACACACCAATGAGTGCCACGCATCCTGGATATAGCTGATGTTGCTGTATACTAAGAGCAGCTACAAAAGAAAAACAGGCCACTGAGGTGGTGAGTCCCCAGTCTTTGTGATAGCTCCTCCTCTGAACAAGTGTACTGACATGCAATACACTGAATTTATGTACAGGCAAGCTAAGCATGTATATCTTGATTTGAACAATGCTGATCTTGCATACCTTAGCAACCAGATTGTGTTGCTGTAAGCTCACACTTACAAGGCAAGATTTACCAAGCCGTAAAAACCGTGTGCCATATACACCATCTGACTTCATCCCCCGACAAAATCGTGTGCCATATACACCATCTGACTTCATTCCCAGACTACATTCTATCTCAAAGTTGCAATCCCGGCATGAGAGCCGTCACACCGTCCGCTTCACAGCGGACTGGCTTTGCACAACCCCCACCGTGGGGAACCCTCTGGAGGGATCCGTACACAGCGGCCTGAGCCCTCAGCCGGACGATCTGCTCAAACCGATATCCAGGGGACGCCAACTATACCTATCGGTTAGCGGAGCTACCGCTGGAATCAACAGGTCATTTCATCACAGACCCAGCTCGTATCTGGTGGCTGGTTAATATCTGGAAATAGCAGCAGCCTAAAGGTACTGTACCAAGCCGACTGTGAAACATCCAATTGAAAAGACCTCCGAGGGTGAGAACTATTTTACATACTATATCTTATTGCCTTGGGGATCTATATTAAGTGAAGTGCCATAGGAAAATCCACAACTCTAAAAATTGTCTGTCAGCAAACCGCTTTTGAGATCAGTACCAAAGTGAACTGAATGTGACCAATAATTACAACATAGCAGTCACAACATTTGTTTCAAATTCTCTCATATCAAGGCAGCAAGTTTGACACAATATTCACTGACTTATACAAGCCAACGTGGTACTTTTTATATCTAGACCCTCAAATAAAGCTGAAGTCTTTTACCTATATCATTGGTGGCACAGCCTTACGAAGAAGAAGTGCTAAAATTATAAACAGAGCTCCGTTCTTGAAATATATATATATA
>WWET01006412.1:0-21206 GCA_011038615.1 Limnodynastes dumerilii
CCTCCGTCTCCGATACTCCGCACAGACATCAGCAGCCATGTATCCATACAATGTCTCAGACATACCTGTACAGCGCTGACCTCCGGTTCCGTCTTTCAGACACCGCCAGCTTCTACCTCGGCACCCGATCCGTTCATTTCCTCGGACCCGTCAGACTCAGACTTTCACTTCAGCTCGCCCACGGAGCCTCACGGTTGATGGCGTTCTCTTCTTCAGTTTGTTTATCCCCGTCTCCCAGCAACCTTCTGTGTACTAAATACCTGTCAATCATGATGATGCGTCCTCACTGCGACTCATCTCCCGCTGCGAACTCCTCCGGCACACTGATTGGTCATCCTCTCCTTCTTAATCAGCTGCTTACCTCCTCTTCAGTGCAGTCTTTGGTTCACTTGTTTCTTTCCCCTGAAGACGGTGCACACTGCACCGAAACAGCTGTCGGGACCTTGCTTGTGCTGTTCACGTAAGACCTCTCCCTCCTGGGACCGTAGGAGTTTTTTATTTGCCTTTCTTTGTTTAAAGACTGCCTTATTATTTCCTGACCCCGATTTTTGTCCTGTACCACGGACTTTATTTTCTCTGGGATTTTTTGGTCCGTTGTGATCCAGCCTTGCTACATACACTTGGGACTCACTTGTTTATGGATTATTGTTTTTTATTATTATTTGTTTTTTGGGACGTTTCTTGGGTTATTTTCCCCCCTGTGCCACTGACTTTGTTTCTTTTTGAGCACACTCCCCACTTTCATTTTTTTTCTCCCATTTTTTATTTTTATTTTTTCTGTGGGTTCAATGTGAACCATTTGGATGTTTTTGACGTTTTTGGATTAAATTATTCTTATTTTGGTTACCTACTTTTCATGTGTTTTTTTACTACTGCTACCTACCTGTGCTGGCTATGGACCCTCCCTTGTGAGACCATTTTCTGTTATTTTACCTACTTGCCGTGCACATACCTTTCTAGTTCATTTCAAGGAGTGCGGATCCTCCTTCCTCACAAGGAAGTTTGTTTGCTATATATATATATCCCCACTCTTTGAATGCCCTTTTCCTGACAATCCTCTCCAGGCTGCGGTCATAATAAATAATAAAAGGACAAAGGGCTGGATCCAGAGTTAAGTAAGTGTTTGAAATTAGTTACTCGTGGGCTAAACCATGTTGATTGCAGGGGGAGTCAAGTTAATTGTATTCTTTACATGCAGGGATCTTTCAATTGCTTACTGCACAGAGATACTGACCAGCTTTACTATTACACTCTTGTTTAGACTTGGCATAGGAAACATCAGCTCTCATCTCTAACACTGTTTGCAACAGATGAAATAGGAGTCCCCTGCAATCAACATGGTTTAGCCCAGGAATAATTAATTTTAAGCACTTACTTAAGTCTGGATCCAGCCCAAAGTTCTTTATTTTGAGTCAAGGACAAATGCACATTGCAGGGGCCAATATGAGTTTTGCAAAAGTGAAAGGCTCAGAAAATTACAGTACATGGAAAGTCACCATGGAATTGTAGTTTAAGGTGGAAAAGGGGAAGATCACAAATGATTCTGGTGCTAATCTTACCATGATTGTGAGGGACAAGCTGCTGTGTTTTCAAGAGTGCAAACCTAATAAGGCAAATGCTGAGAGTTCTATTTCACTCACCCAAGGCACTAATTGAAAAAGCCCAAGCAACAATTGCTTTATATGGCACAAGAAAGGGCACAACGCCTCTAAATGCTGACTGAAAGGATCAAGTGACACACAAAATAAGCATGATAAAAAGAAATAATCAGATTTAAATGTTGCAGATTGACACAATATTGCTGGTATGTGGACTCAGGGGCCACTAGGTACTTCAACTGCTATCAACAGTTGGTACTTTGTTAAAATAGATCTGAGACAAGGTCCATCAGGGGCGCACTGAGGGGGATTTCTGGTTGCCTGGAAACCCTTTTTTACCTCTAAGATTAGCAATGTTTCTCTCAGAGAATTATGTGTTTTTTTAAAACATGTATTTAATTTCCTGGCCACTTTCTACTTTCTGTTCCTTAATCACAACCCCATCCACCACAGAGGACAGGTTGATAAGATAAAATGGCAGCCAGTCTCAGGGCCCGATTCAATTAGGTTAAAATCGTTCGCTGTTGTATTTTTAACGCTATTTTTAGCAAAATTACGGCCGATATTTTTTTTCCTATTCAATTATTTTTTTACGTTAAAAATACGCCGGTTTTTTAACGGTATTGTTAATTAAAAATTCGCCCCTATGAGAGGTGTGGATTTTTAACGATGCCCTGTCTTGTGCCCCGACAGAACTACAAGCATCAGCCATGGATGCCATGAGAACGATATTTCAGACACTGGCCAATAACCTGTCATTAGCGCTGGGCATTTCCTGCTAGCAGGAAGTGATTTGCGACGTTCAAAAAAGGTTTGTTTTTTTTCCGTTAAATTTCTTTTTCGCTGCCTGCTCTTTTTGCGCAGCGGTAAAAAAACAATTGAATATCCGAATTTTTAACGCTAAATAGCCGGCGAAGGCGTCGTGAATTTTTAACGCTAAATAGCCGGCGAAGGCGTCGTATATTTTCCGACGCAATATTTTTGAAAATACCGCTGACAATTGAATCTGCCCCTCATTATGTTTAGAACTCATCTTTATCATCTGGCCATATTGTCAGAAACACTGAACTCAGAACATAAGTGCTCTTCCAGACTCTCTTCCTGCCCCATGCTGCCCGCCATCGGAAAGAACACTGGATTGAAAGGATCCAGATCCGTCTTGGGAATGTCGAGCTCCAACATGCGCTGTCAACAACAAAAACAGCAGTCATTTTCTTTAAACTGTTCTTTAAACAACATTAATAACATAAAATAAAAAAGAGCAGGACATGAAACAACTTCAAAATTTGATAAAAACACGAGAAATCAAGTGAATTATAGCTATTCATTAAGGCTAAACGGCATGAGATCTGTGTCAAGATAAGGCAGAATTACGGAAGCCGCTTCCCCAGTTGATTCAAGAGGTAGATGTAGAATATGGTGTGCCTTCCGATTCCATCAAAAAACTATAATAGATTTTGGAAATAACTTAAGCAAGTGAAGGGGGATCTGGAGATTTCCAGTTATGGGCAACGGCTGCTCTGCTGGCAGTCAGGATGTGTCCCACAAAGGGTTGTGAAAGGGACATTACATGAGCCCTTTTCTGTAAATAACACATCACTGTTCTTCTGTTTTTAGTGTCAACCATAGTCAGGTCATTGACGAGGTAATACAATGGCATAGCTGCAGGTGCTACAGGTATTAGCATAAACACACACCTACTATGGTTTCCCTTTTGATCCATTCCATTTGTAATAATCAGAGATCCGGAACTATAAATAGTTATGAACGTAATTAAAAAATATACACTTCTTTAATTTATTTTGTCTTTTCTATGTATGTATGTTACGTGCATCTTTTGCACTGGCATAGTTATAGCTTTTTCATGAAGGGGGGTTTTGGGTGGCAAATAATAGGAAGATAGGTAAGTATAAAAATAACATGCGAAATGAGTTATAGACAGTATTAGGCAAGTATAGTAGTTATGTATATTACAAGTATTCAAATTCATGTATTACTAATTCAATTCCATTATTTATGTAGGTAGGTAAGTATGTACATATTGTTTTTTGGAAGGTTCAGAGGCTCCTATAGACTACTAACTTGGACAAAGTAAAACTACACTAAAACAACAACAATTACGAGTATCCACAATTGTTTTGTTTTTTTAAAAATACCTAATTGCCAACGTTTGCTGCTCTCTTCTCTTTTCCATTTTATAAATTTTTTACAAAAATGTATTACTACTAGGTATACCTATACTGTGCTACCTAAACCTATAGCTACTACAATATTACCCGCAATGCAATCTGTATGTCTCTAACAACGCGCCATCCCAAGCGTAAGCTATAAATTTGCTATGTATGCGTTGTTCACTTGCCGCGTCACCCACACTATTCCTAGAAGAGTACCTTCCTTGTTTACTGCCCTTTAAGAGGGTGGATGCAGCACGGCGCCTGCCGTCTGGCCTGTTTCAGTGACACCTTTCCTTGTGCCAACCGATCTTTTGAGTACCTACTATGGAAATCCCATTCTATCTAGTGCAAATTTTATTTTCAATGGAAACCCCATTCTATCTAGTGTGTGTGGGGGGGGGGCGGTTTGAACCCCCAAACTCCCCCTTAGCTACGCCAGTGATCTTTTGACATAATTAAGTTTTTGAGTTCATTTGCAACCTATCCAGAACTGGGAGTATTTAGGAAATATGGCTGAACGTGGATATGGAGTACATGTGTTAGAAATGTGTTACGTAGATACATCACGGATTTTGGGTGCAAATTGCGTGCAGATTTGGATTTGGCCCAGTGTGTTTTCCCGCAGAAGCCTGTCCTCTAGTGTGGATAGAGAGAAAAAGCACATAGATGATTGATGTCAGCATTCTGCCTAAGGTCACCCCTGTACATGCCCAGTTTTTCATTCTGTTGGAAGTCCCAGCTTTATCTGATCTATTCTGCATCACAGCTGCAGCTACTACAGTGAGTGTGATTGCACCTACTGGAGATTTACAATACTGCTATAAGAATTAAACCTGCGTGGAACCTGGTTAAGCATATCCTGCATGGACTCACATCCATTTTACACATCTGTTGCCATCATCAATCTCTGTCAACACAACTAACATTTTACAATGGAGTTACGATCACTGGGAATGGTTAACTGATTTGTGTACACATAGTGGGTTTATCAAGTAGTAAGAGTGCTATTAGCTATGCTGGGTGAACCAGATTAAAAATTTGGAAATAAGAGAAGAAAGTTACTTACACCTAGTCAAAGCCATGTTGATTTTAGGGGAGTCAAATTAATTGCATGTCGGAAGAATACTTTGTTGTTGCTTATTGCGCACAGTTAGTTATCATCTTCAATTTAAAAGTTATTTAGACTAGGGCTGGAAAACATCACTCTTCAACTATAATACTGTTTGCAACAGATAAAATTTGATCTCCCTGAATTAAACAGTAGTTTTGCTCAGCTGTAACTTTTCTCTCTTATTTTCAAACTTTGAATCAGGACCATTGTGGCAGAGTTCCGTTCACAAAGTGCACCTAAAATCTTGTGCCAAACCCCAAACCTTTTTTTTTTTCCCATCAATAATTTTTATTGAAGTTTCAATCATTTTCAAGGGGTGGGGTACAGAAAAAAAACAGGATAAGGGGGGGGGGAGGGGTACAATATAAAATACAAATAGAAAAAGAGCAGGACATGAAACAACTTCAAAATTTGATAAAAATATGAGAAATCAAGTCAATTATAGCTATTCATTAAGGTTAAACGGCATGGGGTCTGTGTCAAGATGAGGCAGAATTACAGAAGCCGCTTCCCCAATTGATTCATACTCATGCCAAACCATTTTATAATGGGGGAGGAGGTAGATGTAGAATATGGTGTGCCTTCCGTTTCCATCAAAAAACTATAATAGATTTTGTAAATAACTTTAGCTAGTGAAGGGGGATCTGGAGATTTCCAGTTCTGGGCAATGGCTGCACTGGAATCAGTCAGGATGT
The DNA here is from genome assembly GCA_011038615.1 of Limnodynastes dumerilii. Lineage (NCBI taxonomy): Eukaryota > Metazoa > Chordata > Amphibia > Anura > Limnodynastidae > Limnodynastes > Limnodynastes dumerilii. Next base: position 5,579 of record WWET01006412.1, read on the forward strand.
GTCCCAGGACATAACGAGTATGGGAAGGTGTTGTTGTTGGATAAAGATGTAATATGTAATAAAGATGTAATAAGGCTAGTGGAGGGGGTTAAGTCAAGGTGTAATACATTGTTAGCTAATTTAAAGATAGTATTCCAAAGTGGACAAATGAAGGGACAGTCCCAAAATATATGAAAAATGTCGCCTACGGAATTACATCCTCTCTAGCAGAATTTCGACTTGGAGGGCCAGATCCGATACAGTTTATTCGGAGTAAGGTACATCCTATTCAGTAATTTAATGCATTTCTATATTGTTACTACATTTAGACAGTCTATGGGTAGTATTAAAAATTTTCTCCCATTTATCTTCCCGAGAAGCTAGTAACCAAGTCCGACTTCCAAGCCAGCTGTACTTTAGACTTAATACATTAACGGGGTTGGATCAGTTGCCGGTACCAGAAGGAGACAGCTCTTTTACCACCGGAAGGTTTAAGTCTAGAGTAGAATAATTCTGGAGGTAGCTGGAAGGTACCTCGTGGTTTAGAGCAAGAGGTAAACCAATGGTTAAGTTGTATATATTTACAGAAATAAGGGAGGAAGGTTATATTTATTTTAAATGAGGGGGAATTGCAAAAAAATATTACCTTTCATGATATCAGAAAGAACTAGAATACCTTTCTCTGTCCAGGTTTTTGCCAACCAAAAGAGCCCAAAATATGAGAATTGTGTTGATGTCCCAATATTTAAGGACTGTAGCTATCTCCAAGCTAATATCTTTTTGGTTGGCAAAAACCTGGACAGAAAAAGGTATTCTAGTTCTTTCTGATATCATGAAAGGTAATGTTTTTTTGCAATTCCCCCTCATTTAAAATAAATATAACCTTTCCCCCTTATTTCTGTAAATATATACAGACTATGTCCTCTAAGGGATATCAAGTATACATCTCTCTCTTTCCAGGGCCACCCAGGATTTTAGGTGTGGGATGTGAGCCAAATCTTGCAGCTGAGCTAGAAAGTTTGCCTCTTCGTATTTCACTACATGAGGTAGGGGTACTCCTCCTAGTTGTTTGGGTATTATCATTCACAAATGGGCCATATTAGATAGCTTATGTCTCCATATATAAGTGGACATAAGAGCTTGAAATTTAGAAAGGTAGGATTGGGGCAACTGATAGGGAATAGTATGAAATAAGTACATAAGCTTTGATAGAAGTATCATTTTATAAGCTGCTATCTGGCCTAACCACGAGATTTCATAATTTACCCATGACTTTGTTAAAGAGGTTAAGTGTAGAAAAAGGGGGGGAACATTTCAGTCAAATATATCTGCGATACGTTTGGAAATTTGTATACCTAAATACTTAATCTCTTTTATTTGCCAGTTATAGTGATAATCCCGTTGAATTTTAGCCAGTAAAGGAGGAGGGATATTAAGAAGGAGGGCATCCGTTTTAGTAGGATTCAGTGTGTAAAGGGAGGCATTTGAATAGCTATCTAGAAAAGAGTGGAGGACTGGTAAAGAGGATTCCGGGTTGGTTGAAAACAACAGAATATCATCTGCAAAAAGGGACAATTTATGCGCCTGAGTACCACATTGAATACCTGGAAAGTTAGAGGAGGAGCGGATTAGAGCAGCCAATGGCTCAATAGCTAGTACAAAAATTAAGGGAGACATAGGGCAGCCCTGTCTGGCGCCGTTAGAAATATAAACGGAGTGGAGAGGAAGCTATTGCTAAAGACCCTGGCAAATAGATTATTATACAAAGCCATTATGGAGTGTAATATTTAAATCCTTAAATCCATTCTAATCAGGGAATCCCGCATAAAAAAGCCAGTGTAGCCTGTCAAAGGCTTTCTCTGCATCTAAAGATAGCAAAACACAATAATCATTATTACGAGAAAGTCATTCAATTAGGTTGAGGACTCTACAGGTATTATCCGATGCTTGGCGTTGTAGGACAAAGCCTACCTGATCAGGATGTATCAGGTAGGGAAGAAGTGGGTTTATGCGATTGGCAAGGAGCTTAACATATATTTTTAAATCACAATTTAGCAAGGCTATGGGTCGATAGTTTTTACAGAAGTCCTTCCCAGGTTTAGGTATTGTAATGATACATGCTTCCAACATCGGTATCAGAAAGATCCCCCCTCTGATACCGAATTAAACAAATTAAGAAGAAGGGGTGTAAGATCTTCTCAAAAAGTTTTATAAAACTTGTTGATGAAACCATCAGGGCCTGTAGCTTTGGACTTAGGTAGGTTCTTAATGACTCAGTCTATTTCTTGGATCATCCATGGAGCACATAGAGCATCAATATCAATTTTTTTTAAATGTGGGAGGTTGACGGAGTGAAATAGTTGGTTTATTGAAACAGAATTTGGCTGAAAGGTATGGACATCTCTGCTGAGATTATATAAGTGCGAGTAATATTCAGCGAATTTGTTTGCAATGTCGGCTGGGTTAATTGTCCTGATCCCTCCAGGGGATAGGTGTTTGCTACTCATGTTATTGCAAGAATGACCATCTTTTAATACAGTGTTACTTGTTGCCTCAAAACCAAAGAGCATCTTTTTCTTCAGCCTTATTTTCTGCCTGCAGTGAGACTATTACTATAGGAGCGCTTCTAAGCTCCCAATCCACTCCAACGGAGAACCTCGTGCAGGAAGACATCTAAGCTCCGGACATATCATGTTAAGATCACCATTATGGGAGCGTATTTCAGATTCTAACTCACCCCAGCAGAGAACCACGTGCAGGAGAACATTCAAGCTCTGGACATCATACCGGTAATCCTCTGCATACATTTGAACTCCAATTGAGGGTGATGTAATATACAATAATGGTTGGTGCCGTTTTTCAGTTTGGAGCCTTACTGTTACGAAACCTATGCGGGTCATATGATTATTTTAGCATTTGCTCTAACCCATAGAGACTTTTGTGACAAAGTTTGAAGATATTAATCAATCAATGCATGAAGTGGGATACACTTCAGGCATTGATTGATTAATATCTTCAAACTTTTAAGTCCCCAGTGAGACAACAGATCTTATAAGGTGCTCATTACATCAATAAATCAGCTAGACAGTTTATTTGTCAACTTTGAAGCCTTTTTTGAGGACTCTAAAATCTCATATACACTTTTGCTGTCAACTTTAATTGTATCTTTATACTACAGACTTTACTTATATAGTAAAACTTGGGTCAGTGTGACCGGCTAGCACACATAACCTATTGAAGCATGATTCATTTATTGTTAATTGTTTTTAATAACAATATTTTATTAATAAATGTTAATATTTTGAATAGTATTTTTTGCCCAATAAATAGTGCCAATCATATACTTATTTGCTTTATTCTTGGGTAGTAACCCCTTGTTCTAGATTGTTCAGCTCTTTGTGATTTACCTTGGTTCCTCCTGTATTTAGCACTGAGTCATATATATATTTTTATTTGATCCCTCCAGGGGAATCTATGTGCCTGATATGGTGTTGTCCCTATGTAGCTCTAAGTTTCCTCACTAGAAGTTTCCCAGCTTTGTTACCAGCAAAATAGAAGTGTTGTCTGAGTTTAGTAAGGGCTAAGAAGTTTTTGGAGCTGGCTTCTAGCTACTGACAGTTGTTTCTTTAGAGATTTAGAGGAGGACTGTTGATTTTGATGCTCTAGAGATGCAATTTTAGATAGTAGGTCATTAAGAAGTAGCTGTCGTTGTTTTTTAATTCTAGCCCCGACTTGTATCGCTGATCCCTGCATTTCCGCCTTTAATGCACACAAATGTGTGGAAAGGGATGTATCGTCTGTGGCATTTGTTTGGAGGAATCGATCCGCCAGGAGCCGTCAGACTTGATCTGCATTGTGGCCGGGATACCACAATGTTTATGCAGGGAGCCGCGGCGCAGTTTGGGAACCGCTGGCTTAGGCTAAAATTGGGAGCATAAAGGGAAACTATCGTTAATCTCTGCTCTTCAAGACAACCAGTTAGGATTAAATAGCGGCCATTTTTGTCATCGATTTTGGATTCAAGGACAAATTGGAGGCCTGCTTTAAATAAGTGTTACAACATTCCGCTTAAAAGGGGCATTAATAGAAGCAAAGGGGGTAGCACAGGTCTCTAAAAGTAGGAGGGTTATTAGAGAAGAAACAATATCTTTATATCTGCTTTATATATGTGAAATGTAGAAAGGACTAGCCTCTGCTTTGGGGGGGAGTTTAGACCTTTCGCATTAAGGGATAGAAACTTAACCATTAGGACTAGATAGAATAGCAACGCAAGGAATGCATAAACAGGTTTTCTCCAAGTTTGATGAGGATGTATATATAAATCTTACATGTAGATGAAACATGTCCTGAAAAAGGTAGGACCCCATAAGGGGAAGGGGAATAAGGACATAAATATAGGAAGGGGAAACTGAAAGGGCCCAAAACATAGGGACAGAATGTTTACCACAAGGGTATAAAGGGGGTAATGCGGTAAAAATCAGAGTGGGGGGGTTAGCAAGGCCAGCCCGCGCCCATGCAGCGATGAACAATACAACAAATACCAAAGATAAGCTAACTAATACTCTTATAAACAGGTAAATATAAGTTTAAACTTTAAACACCTCTCAATGGTTCAAAGAACAGAAAAAAAAAACTTAAGCAATCTATTTACTTATACTAATGATACACAATATCATAAATTTCCGATATATTAAGGCTACTCTATATCAACATAGACAAATAGATATAGACAAGCCTGATTAATTGTAGTATGATCCTCGGCCAATTCAGCCCATTTGAGTTCATTCCTTCTGGAGAGAAGTCGTGGGTTGATTGGAGGAAGATGGCGTCAGAATCAAGAGGTTTCACTCAGCCAGAAGTTTAATTCCCGCTTTCATCGATGAAACCACATAGGTGGAGCCTTTGTGATGGATCAATAGCTTGACGGGGAACCCCCAATGGTAAAGAATATCGTTATCTCGTAGAACAGACGTAATAGGGTCAAAAGACCTCCTTCTAGCGAGAGTCGCAGCTGAAAAGTCGGAGAATAGCTGAAGGCCTTCCAGAATGCCAGAAAACTCGGTGCATCTGGTTTTTTGTAGAACTTGCTCTTTGATATGAAAAAAGTGGAGACGAAAAAAGTGTCTCTGGGAAAATTTTCTGTGTTGGTGCGTGGTTTTGGCAGACGATGTATTCTATCTATGAGTAAGTCCGAATCAGTGGCGTCTGGGAGAATTTTATGACTGTGGGAGTTCTTTATTGGAGATTGACTCGGGGATACCCCTTATTTTAACATTATTCCATCTGGAATGGTCCTCCAAGTCCGCTATTTTATCTCAGTTGATGTACTTCAGATTGAAGGGTGTCATGCGCATTAATTAGGGCGTTGTGAGAGGAAACCAATTCTTCCATTTTTGATTCATGATGATCTGTTCGTTCACCTATTTCAGTAATCTCGAGCTTAATTTCTCTAATGGCAGTTTTCATCTCAGAGGTCAGATTAGATTTAAACGCTGTAGAAGATGGTACATTGTTTGCCCTGTAAGCGGGGCTTCAAGGTCGATATTAGGGATAAGTTCCTTGGAAGGTGAGGGTGTAGAGGGTTGTGCTGTGGCGGAATTCAAGGCCGAAGTGGAAGCATCTTCCCCTGGGGGTGGTATTTATTGGCGGATTTAGGTGGTTGCACCACAGGAAATCGCACTGGTGGGGGCAGGGATGCCACCTTAGATCTCTTTGGAGGCATAGTAGTGGGTATGAGTTAATTTACTCAATTAGTTGTTTTTTTTGTTTTGTTTTTTTGGGGATTTTTTTTACCTATTTATTCCCCCTTCCTGCTCTCCTTGTGTCTACAACATATACCACATACCTTGTGGCAATGGTATTTTACATAGAAGATAGCTGTGTACTATTGCTTCATATTATTTGGTGGATTAACAGATAATGGTGTTTTACCCTTTGAGGGTACAAAGCAGAGGAAAAAGAGCAAATATCGCTGCATGGGTGGGGAAGGAATGGTGGTCTACATTCTCTGAGTAGGATGTGCACAGAGCCAAGTTTTAAGGTTGGAAATAGAAATGTCTCTTAGGTGGACACTGGAAGCTTTGTAGTGTATGAGGCTGGCGTAGGCTGGTAGATAGGAGTTCCAGACACAAAATGACCGCTCGGTAAAGAAGGGCATCTGAAATGGCAAGCAGTGAGTGAGGAAGAAAGAAAAAGATGCGCCCTCGGAAGCATAAACGTGAGGAGTCCCCGAACGCTTCTGTGATCCAGACAATCAGTTTTATCAGGGATAAGAACGGATCTGCAGATCCCCCCAGTACCATAAGCGTGACGGTGAGCTGTTCGGTGACTCTGAATGGAGGTTGTGCGGCTGTGCTGGCAACAAAACAACTGTGCAGCCGAGGTAATGAAGATGCGTTATGGCCAGCGGAGAGAGGTAAGACCCCTGTCTCCAATCGGTAAGCGCGAATCGGACGCCAAAAAGTCTGAGTACCCTGCCTGGACCCGCGAGGATTAGCAGGCAGCTTTGGATCAGCGTTGGTCCAGTGTTCAGACTGGAGGCCCACGGCACCAATCCCAAGGTACCGATAGCCAGGGGGGACCCACCAGAGACCGTTAAATGTTGTAGACGTTAAGAGGATGGTTGGAGCCAAAGAGTAGCTTTTTAAAACTTTTATGGCCGGAGATCATGCACCATGCGACTACTCTCCGGGACAGCCAAGCCCCCAAACCTTTTTTAAACATTGTCCTTCATGGCCGGGGATGTGGGGGGTATGGTGGGTCTGCACTTGTTCATTGTGCTTGTAATGAGATGTAACCATCTCGGCATATGGTGCATCCAGAAAGTATTCACAGCGCTTCCCTTTTTCCACATTTTGTTATGTTACAGTATTATTACAAAATGGAATAAATCAATTTGTTCCTTCAAAATTCTACACACAATACCCCAAAATGACAACGTGAAAAAGTTTTTGGGAGATTTTTTGCATATTTATAAAAAATAAAAAACTAAGAAATCACATGTACATAAGTATTCACAGCCTTTGCCATGAATCTCAAAAATGAGCTCAGGTGCATCCTGTTTCCACTGATCATCCTTGAGATGTTCCTATACCTTAACTGGAGTCCACCTGTTGTAAATTCTGTTGATTGGACATGATTAGGAAAGGTACACACCTGTCTATATAAGGTCCCACACTTGACAGTGCATGTCAGAGCACAAACCAAGCAAGTCAAAGGAATTGTCTGTAGACCTCCAAGACAGGATTGTCTTGATGCACAAATTTAGGGAAGGGTACAGAAAAATATCTGCTGCTTTGAAGGTCCCAATAAGCACAGTGGCCAACATCATCTGTAAATGGAAGAAATTGAGAACCACCAGGACTGAGCTGGCTGGCCGTCTAAACTGAGCGATCGGGTGGAGTATGGCCCAAGTCAGGGAGGTGATCAAGAATGGTCACTGTCAGAGCTACAGCATTCCTCTGTGGAGAGAAGAGAACCTTCCAGAATGACAACAATCTCTGCAGCAATCCACCAATCAGGCCTGTATAGTAGTGGCCAAACGGAAGCCACTCCTTAGTAAAAAAAAAAAAAAAAAAAAAAAAAAAAAAAGCACATGGCAGCCTGCCTGGAGTTTGCCAAAATGCACCTGAAGGACTCTCAGACCATGAGAAACAAAATTCTCTGGTCTGATGAGACAAAGATTGAACTCTTTGGCATGAATATCAGGCGTTATGTTTGGAGAAAACCAGGTACCGCTCATCACCAGGCCAATACCATCCCTACAGTGAAGCATGGTGGTGGTAGCATCATGCTACGGGGATATTTTTCAGCGGCAAGAACTGAGAGACTAGTCAGGATAGAGGGAAAGATGAATGCAGCAATGTACAGAGACATCCCGGATGAAAACATGCTCCAGAGCGCTCTTAACCTCAGACTAGGGCGACGGCTCATCTTTCAGCAGAACGACCCTAACCACAAAGCCAAGATATTAATGGAGTGGCTTCAGGACAACTCTGTGAATGTCCTTGAGTATTCCAGCCAGATGTGAATGTCCTTGAGTGGCCCAGCCAGAGCCCAGACTTGAATCCGATTGAACATCTCTGGAGAGATCTGAAAATGGCTGTGCACTGACGCTTCTCATCCAACCTGATGGAGCTTGAGAGGTGCTACAAAGAGGAATGAGCGAAACTGCCCAAAAGATAGGTGTGTCAAGCTTTTGGCATCATATTCAAAAAGACTGCCAAAGGTGCATCAACAAAGTATTGAGCTGTGAATACTTATGTACATGCGAGTTCTTGGTTTTTAATAAATTAGCAAAAAATGTCCTAAAAACTTACACTTTGTCATTATGGGGTGTTGTGTATAGAAGTTTGAGGGTAAAAATTAATTTATTCCATTTTGGAATAAGGCTGTAACATAACAAAATGTGGAAAAAGTGTGCTGTGAATACTTTCTGGATGCCACTTTTGGGACATGGGGGGGGAAAGATATTAAGACCCAGTAACTGCTTAAACTGCTACTTAAAATGGATAGATTGTGATGGATTATAATTAACAGAACCATAATATTATATGTAACGTTAGATTATTGTAAAATTTTAGACTATTTTTAAAGAGTTTCACAATTCTGATACTGCTATGTAGCCAGGTTCGTTGCTACTCAACGGTCCTGGCACCTGTAGGTTCGGTAGTTAAAAAGACATAAAGATCAGTCAAGCTTATGTGTACTTAAAAAGCTGTTCTGATGTCTATATGAAGTTGTATGACCTCTCCTTCAACAGAAATACAAACATCTGAGGTTACTGGTTTTAAATTTTTATTCTTCATTGATCATATACAATCTTTGCTTACAACCCTAAATATTTCCATAAAAAAAAAAAAAAAAAAAAAAAAAAAAACTTTCATAGTCAGCACAAGAAAGAAAACACATAATATGTGCTGTATATTTAAAAACATATCCAGCAGCCATGAGGACAATATTTTAACAAGGGATGCCTTTATCTTCAAAAAACTACCTATTTCTACCCAGGGTGGCGTTGGCTACCAATATATGTATGAGTTGCTCCTAGTAGAAGTCGAGAATTAGGGGTAACAGTTGACAACAATAGTCATTGGTCCTAACACTACCCCATTTTATGGATGAACTCCTTTATGTTAAAACACATGCAGGTAGCAAAACCACTGGGTCCGTCCAGGGGAAGCAACAGCTTAGTACAATACTTTATCTAGGTGTAGTGTAAATTTGACATATAGAATATGTAGCATCAATAATAAAAGGCCATGATAATTGGCTAAAGTTATGCAAATTCACATAAAAAAAACCCAAAACTTTATTCCATTGATTGGTTTAATGTATAGCACATAAGTCCCTTATTGCATACTGCTTCATTTCTGAGTACCTGAGAGTACCAGAAATACATTATCATAATATCTAATGCTGAATCCTGTAAAAACACTCAAATAGGGGTAATGAGTTTTTAATGAATAATTGTCCAAAGACAAATAATGTTTCCATAAAACCTCAAGTTTTTAAAATCAGCATGAGAATGATGTGATATATTTCATTGGGGTGCGCTGATTAGTCTCTTGGTTACCACATTTTGTGCAGTAAGTACTCAATAAATGCTTATGATTCTATTATAATATTCTGAAAAAATAGCAATTGTTCTCTGTTTTAATTTTTATTTTATTAAATTTACTGAAGTCCTTTTGCAGATAGTGCTGCATAAGATTTAACCACTACATCGTTCACAGCGTCAGTCACTGAGGGGTCAACTCCTGCGAAATGAAACGTTTCAGGCGTTCAAGATATTGGCTGTATAATTCAATGTCATTATGACCAGCACCGTCTACCCACAAGGGCTCCACTGTTTTGGGACAGCATTCATAAAGTGCAAGGCCATGGGAAAAATCAACCACTTCATCTTCTGTACCATGTATTATCAACACGGGAGATATTATCTTGGATACCTTATCAATACTGTAAAAAGAAAAAAGACATGAAACTCAAAATAGATCCCACAAGTACAGAGAATAAAAGTGCTACTATTAGATATGCTTTCATAAAAACAAACAATAAAAGTTTAAGGTGGTAATACAAAACTTTGCATGATGTATTATACAATGAATTTTTTTTTAAGTTTAAAGTGTATAGAACCAAAAGAAATGCTAGAATTATGATCCTCTACAAATCCATGATGTAAGATGACAAGAATGTGTATTTGAAGAGCAGTTGGCATAACACAAATGCACCATGTTTGCAGCTAAGGGGATAAATTGTCAAATTCTTCCTCTGTTCTTTCCATAGTTCTCTGTTACTTCCATTAATTGGCTTTTATGAAGGTGGAAAAACTAGATGTATCACTTGTGCATTCATCTCCCATAGAACTAAAAGGTTACATTCTACAGTGCCAAAAGCTATATTTCACATAAAGCAGTTTATAAACTGTACCTATGTAGTTTGTTATCATGTGTTTGAGGTCTACGACATGGATGTTAAAAACATTTTTTAAAACAGACATAATATTGGCAAACGAAACCCAAACAGTCGGTTTACAGATTATGGGAATTGTAGCAATTCCGCACACCAAACGAGGAGGCAATCGCTATTGCTTACTTTGTAAGCATTAAACCTTCTGGATTAAATGTATTGAATACATTCATCCAAAGGGCATAAATTAAATGATCAACCTTGATTTTGGAGAATGAAGTTTTTTCTTTAATGTTGGGGTCTGAATTAATAACCTTTTTAAGGCTAGTTTGTAGTATGGAAAGGAACTCAAAAGAAAATCTAAATGAATATATCTGAATTACGAATAAATAGGCTTCCAATTCTCGCTTCTTTATGATTAAATAATCACTATGTGGAGTTATAAAATGATGCTATGAAACAGTCATCTGAATGACTTGGGAAGAAAAATACGTGCTGGACTTTTATAAGGCCATACACAAAAGACCACACTTGAACAGATCGAGAGTCTTATTTACATATGCTAATAGAGTGTTTTGTCACTTACTTTCTGAAGGCATCAAAACAATAGGTTTTCTTAGATTCAGGAAATGCAACTCTCATTCCAGATGCCAGTGGGGAGTGTAGTATTACAGCTCCACACTCATAACGAGATGCCAAGTCCACTGTTGGGACTGTACCAATGCTTTGCCCATACAGCAAGATGTTTTCAGGGCAGATTCCATACCTAGGATAAAGAAGAGTAAAAGGGTCATTGCTGAATCCTTTGGTAACCATCATTAAAACAACTTAACAAAACTAGAGCAACAGAACTTGGCCTGAACATACCTTATAAAGAGAATCGGTCTATCCAAGGTAGACACATTACCTTGGTAGATCCAATCTGACACATTAAGAGAATTAGATCGGGAAAAATAACCAAATTACTCTTTCTAAATAGTTTGGCCAAGTGAGATTGACTGATAATATCATGGGAATGGATCCAGACCACTGTACGAAAACTGCTTGTTTAATTTGGATAAATATCTGTCAACGTGCATAGCAGATGTTCCACAACGGATCTCTAGGTATACGGAACCAAGTTCTATATGCCTGGAGATCCATCCGACAGGGCAGCATATTCCCTCTGCCCCCCTAAACTTTGTAAGGTGGTCAGGTGGTAACATTTACATTTTTTAAAAGTTGGGCTTGGATTTTCAATATCTGTGCGGACCAGCGACCGTATGGACGCTGATCTGCACAAAAGATTTACCCAGCTAAAGTCCACATAAGAGAGGGAAGTTCAATGTGGACTGCTAGACCTCCGTGCATGGGGTGGTCAGGATCTGGTCCATAGATTGTAGCAAGATGTCTCCAGACAGAATATTTACTCATTTATTGTGTTTCCATAAAAAAAAATAAAAAAAATAAAAAAAAAATATACAGGTAACTTGAGTGCAGGCATAACTCTAATTTATAAAATGACACGACTACACAGAAAATGTCACACACATATTGACAAAAAAAAAAAAAAAGATATTGTATAGACAATATCGCTCAAGCAAATATTTCAGATAACTTATTAGAAAGAATTCAGTTTGTACAAGGAAGCAAATAGGTGGCTGATGTTGCGTTCTCATGTTAGTTTCTTTCTCCTGGGGTCAAATTACAAGCAACAACAAGAACATAGCCAGGAATTTCTGAGTCTAAAACGTTTGTTTTAGGACTATTTTTTCATCAATACTGAGAAAAACTGGAGAAACACTATTCTACAACAGAAAAGCTAAATATGCAGAAGAGAGCAGGACCTATCCCTTTTCACTGGAATATTAAAAACTAGAATCTGACAATACTTTTTTAACACAATTTTAAGGCGTGCCGGAGGCTAGTGCCGTATTGTGGGTGGGGGAGGGCTGGGGAATCTACCTGTGTATTTTCTTCTTTAAGAGGGTAAATATGCAATGGTAGTTAAGGGTACCCTATGGCACCCGTAAGTGCCGTGAGGCACCTAAAAATGGGGGCAGGAAATTAGGTGCGGATACATGCGTATCCACACCTACGGATCACACACTTATTTGTGAAAAATCAGTCAATTACCACTTTGCATATTCCATATTCCATTCAGCCCCCAAGATATTTTTAATAAATACGCCATCTGGTAATGCAATTGGTTAAAAGACGAATGGGTTCTACCTCCTTACAACCCCAATTATAAACTGTAATAGAGGTAGGTGTAAGGTTTATATATTAACATGTGCTGTAAAGAGTTAACTTTTAAAGCCTTACTTAAAAACACTCCTATAGATTGCTTACTCACCGAGTACGCAGAGCTTGCCAGGCAGCATCAATGTCTGCATACAGGTTTTTCTCAGAGGGACGGCCTGAGCTAGCCCCATATCCAGAGTAATCATATGAGAAGATGTTACAATTCAAGCGTGTGCCAAGGGCTAAGTAGAAGCTGCTCATTTGTCCCAAATCCACAGCATTGCCATGAGAAAAGAGGAGTGTGAACCTGCAGAGAGATTAAAAAGTAGAAATGTTGAAGACACAAAAATAATATAAAGATTAAAAAGAAACAACAGTTTTTGCTATTATTTTAAGCAATATTCTTTGACTGCGATTGGTTTAACAAAATATAATCCACTTCAGTGATTTAGGACCAGTTAAAGACTTCAATTTTCAACAGTTTCCAAGTGTTTGAAACAGATTTTGTCTATTGTTGCGTCCCATTCATGCATCAGTTTACCCATTGCACAGACTTCCTATAAATGACATTTCTGGCAAGAGTGTTTTGGGTTTTTTGTACAAGTGGTTGTAAATCAGTATCACCGTGTACAGTATAGCCTTGCTACCAGACTGTGTACCGTTCCAGACTTCTCAACCACTGCCATTTTACATAAGCACATGCTGGAAAACTTAAATTAAAGTATGGGACTGATAATCCTAGCTGAAGAGGGAGGCCCTTGATCAGCTTGCTGATTGGCTCCACTCAGAATATTAGAAGCTAGTGCCTGATATATTTCATGCATGCCAAAAGATCAAATAATCATAACAGAGCATATATACCAGAGCATATATATGTATTTTATACCGTTTGAAAATATCATTCTGACAGCTTACTACACCAATTATTGTTCCGAACTCTCAATAATCGTATGTTTGGTACAATAATCGCTCTAGTGTAAAGCAAGCTTAAACTTTGTGTTTATGGTAAGGTTCATTATTAAAGTTGTTGTACTATTCTTAACATTTATTTAAAATATACATTATAGCTAATATATAAGACACCAATGTGTCTGTGGCATGATACAAAATACAACAAAATACAGTACAGACATGCGAGGCATACATTACATTGTATCTATTCAGCATTTGTATATCATATATACACAAGTAGCTGCATTGAGCTTGTCTGCTTTGTGCCTGTACTTGCATATCATTCAGATTTACCGTTGTGTGTGCCTTTAGGTTATTAGTACCATAGCCACAATTGCTGCCCAATTTGTACAGCATTTGTGCTGCGCCATGATTTGCATATGCTACACTGTATACATTTCCACTTCTTGGATGTCATTTAGGTAGAGGAAGACAGGTCCTCCTCAGTGAGGGAACGATAGCAAGGATCACAACAAATTGATACCCAAGGGTAACCACACAACTTGATTCTAATCTCTAAGGCTACATTAGCATTTTTAAATACAAGTTACTATACATACCTTGCGCTAGGAACACAACGAATAGACATGCAGGCAATTTTATTTCCACGGCGTGTCTTTATCATAAAAACTTCTATGCTGTCGAGCTCCTCCTGAGTGTACTGAAAATCAGCACGATCCGATAAAAGTAACTTCCAACGTTTAAGGACTTCTGTCCCTCTTCGCCCAGTAGCACCTGTGCTTGAAGCATCTTCCTCTGGTACAATATTGTAGGTAGGTAAAGGAGGCAAGAATGCAAGTTTTGCTGCAATTCTGTCCGGAAATGGTGGACAACAAAACAGGCAGCATAACTCCTTAAAAGAAAACCCGTTCATCTCACAGAAAGAAGCAAGCAAAAATAAAAGTTAAAAAAAAAAAAAAAAACTGTTTTTTTGTTTTTTTTAAATGAAACGCAATTGGCTTTTCATCATAAAAATACAACAAAATAAAAACAAAAAGTAAAAAACCTTCAATCTATTGGTAAAAAGAGCCCATTTTGGACAAGCATAAGAGAGTAACCAAATTACTATGCCATTAAGACCACAATAAGACTTCTCAAATTTGGGAAAAGATACATACTGGATAAGGTAACAAAATGGTAAATGTCTGGTTGTTTGAAATGGAAATTTATCAGTTCCAGATAACATTTAGAGCATCAAACATATATGTCCTATATATGTGGTAGTAACCGTACCTCTAAAAATGTAAGTTAATCATTTAAAATGCTGTTAACATATGAGATTCAATCATTTTATATGTAGTTTGTCAAGCACAATACTTATACAAAGCTACATTAGACATGGAATAAAAAGAATCACAATAAACAGGCCAAACGCTGCCACAATAACATAAGTAGTAGCACCAGTCCTAGTGTTTTCTGTGTCTACGGGCCCCCGAGTCTTCTGTGTGGGACATACAGACTAATGCCAGACGGAGCACAGCAGATGTGACAGTAGTGCTGAACTGTCAATCATAGTCCAGATATTACATGCTCCCAAGGAAGGCGCAGTAAAAGGTGCCCACTGCTTGCAGAGAAGACCGTGTTATTTCCGGCACCAGCTGCTCCTCGGTCTATGGCAGTTGTATGTCTCCAGGTGCCGGATGTGATTATCTAGCTGGAAGTGACGAGAAGAGATCAGGAATCAGCAGAAGGAGGGGCGAAGAAACGAGGACGGGTACACATCGTTGCAAATTCCGCTTATAACAAGTGAAATTGGACTTGAGTCGGGTTTTTTTTTGTTTGTTTGTTTTTAAATATGATTTTGTTTTGTTAACCAGTTGCGGGTTTTGGAGCTGTTGCTCTGTGTGTTTGTTTTCCTTGCAGTGCGAGCTAACGCTGCAGATAACCTAGTAGCTAGAATATGCGGGACAGGTATGCAACGAAAAAAGGGGTTCATGTGATGGGGTCCATTTACTATTTACGGATACGTTCCCCTCTGGCTAGGTCCCGCGATGGTCCACCCCAATACAGTAGTGTCCAGTGTTGCCAACTCTGAAACATAAAATAAGCAACCGAGACATTAAAA
>WWET01006412.1:47854-62618 GCA_011038615.1 Limnodynastes dumerilii
AGGGAGAGAAATCAGTTTATGGAAATACCCCAGTCAAGACTTTTCACTAAGACTTATTGAAAAAAGTTGTATTTGATTCCTGCTAGGATTAACTGTTAACTGACAACACAGATGTGCACAATATATAGTCATACATAACGGAACTATTTTTATAAAAGCAACATGCTTCACCTGCTTTACATAGGCTGTAAACACAGGGCATTAATAATATTTACATACCTTCATTAAAGAAAAAATTAAGCAAGGCAGTACAAGTGTTTATCGGATTGACATATAGCTCTACTGTGTTCATATAAACCAGTAAAAATGTTTGTACTTGTATAGATTTCTGTGTATTGTAATGTATTTCTGTTTTGTGTATGGCAAAATTATGGGTGATTATCAGCGCAGTACATATGTACGCAAATATATGCAAATGTGAGTGATGAGCCGTTGCATGCAGTCTAGATTTACACCCCCATATGTTAATATGTGCTTGCAGTTTTTAGTATATTTTGCCTTGTGATGTTGGGCCTGATCCAGACCTACACTGGCTGGCGTTAAAAAGCCAGCCAGCAGTGTAAGATCGCCTTAAAAGCCGATCTGCGCATGCGCCGGGCAGATGAAGTTAGGGTAGCCTTCAGCCGGCGTAAGCGAAGGAAAATACGCTCGCACAGGGGGAGTGTTTACTAAGCACAGTGCACCAGCGTAGGTCTGGATCAGACCCCTTGTCACACTGTTTACATGTATTGCTGCTCAGCATGTGGTTACAGTCTGATTATTTGAAACCGATGTAGTGTGTATTTTAATAATATGAAATAAATTTTGATGTTTTAACAGTCATGGGGCCTCATTTACCATGGGCGATTTGACAAAAATTGAGATTGTAGTAGTTTGCCGGCTATTTCAAAAGCAAAATCTCCATAAAATAACTGGAGATGATTGTTGATCAAAATTACCATTGTTTAAATTGCTGTGGCGATTTTTAGCATGATGGACATACAAATCTCTGGATTTACTAAGGGGGGAGTTTCAAAATCATTGGAGTTTGGTCTTAATATACCAAATCCAAAGTGTGGAAATTCTCATTGGCCATAAAAGGAAACATAAATAAATAAATGAATAATGATTAATAGCATGAATAAAAACAATAGCAGCAGATGAGGATGATAACATCTATTTACTATGTTTAAAATCACAATTTATTCATTTAATAAGTTCATAAACATTGAAAAATTAAAGATTAAAAATCCCAAAAAATCTAATAAATCCATGCTCTCCTAAAAGTCCATATAATTCATAGTCCATTTTACATCAATAGTCTAAAAAGGTAAAAAATTAGTCCATCTCAGATCAATAGTCCATACAAATATATATAAATGCAAAAAGTAAAAACTTAGTTCATAGCAGAGCCTGAGTAAAAAATCCCATACCAAAAAGTGCACTGTGCTCCAGGAACGAGTGTAGAAAGGACGTCCAGCTACCGATGGTAAGGCTCGATCTGTTTCACAGGATAAGTGGAAAGGGGATTCCCTGGATGCAGGAACGGAAGATCCTTGACGCGTTTTGGGCGTTGCCCTTTTTCAAAAGTGATCTTCCTTCGGTGTAGAGCTGCTATTTATCATGAAAAAACAGCTGTAGGTGATTTGAACGGTATAATGAGTTTCCGGGGAAACGTGGGGAAACTTCTGGTGGTGGACCAATGACAGAGCCTTCAGGTATCATGGGTGGATGTAGGTTGCCATAGGAACGGAGGTAAACATCCGGTTGAAGCACTGACGTAGATAAAAGTTCTGGTTGATGCTGGTTCCGGTGAGACGCTGATGTAGGTTGCCATAGGAATGGAGGTAAACATCCGGTTGAAGCGCTGACGTGAATAGCAGTTCTGATTGATGCTGGTTCCAGTGAGACGCTAATTCTGGTAAAGATAAGTTGCTATAGACACGGAGGTGAACTTCCGATTGATGAGCTGACCTCGGTAATAGTCCTGATTAACGCTATTTTTAGTCAGATGAGGAAAGTATCGGATGCCATGGAAACAGAGTCACTTGTCCGAATGATCCTTCCACTTAATTAACATTGTTCAACGGTGCAGTATGAGTAAGATTGTGCTGTATGATGCGGACTTAGTTGGTTTTAAGAATAGTACATACTGGCTAAAAACTTATGGTTTGGTGTGACAATAGCAATAACTATATGAATGTATCAAATAAATATGTATCCAATAAAATATATATACATATGATGGAGTCCTATCGTTTTTACAAATAGACATCTTGGTGTTTTACTTTCTAATGTATATCAGAGGTTCGGAAACATCTACAGGAAGTTTTAAAACAAGTGCAAGAAGGGACATGATCCCCCTGAAGGGAGGAGGATCTATAAGGAGAGGAGTAGAAACCTAACAACCTTTATCTTATAGCACAAGGGTAAGGTAAATTATTTACTTTTTTGGCTTGTATAAGAAAGGGGTTATGCTTCTATAATGGATTAAAGGGCCTATTGAGGGCAGGGAAAGCGCCACAATGCATCTCTAACCTAGACTCTAGAGTACCCTATATCTTATTAGAAGTTGGTTAACATATGTGAAGAGGCTTCTTCACATATGAGGGGTGCACATTCCTGGGAGCCCGACGGACATCGGCAGCAGATGTCCGTCGGGCTCCCAGGAATGCGCACCTGAGGACCCCTCTTTTTCTTCATTGCAGCACCATCAACCACATTTGCGGAGAGGCCTCTTCACATATGTATTAGCCCAGGGAGGGTAAGATAAGCCCAGTGGGGTGAAGTGCGCCCATGAGGATGCTAGTCTTTACTAATAGGGTCAGCTAACTGTTTATATTAATAGATAGGTTACCTCCCCGGATCTTGGTGGTTGTTATTTGCATTCTCAGATCTCATAGATTACATGGGTGATTAAGTATTGCTATAATCTGTATTATACCTGAGTGTTTATGCTGCAATATATATTTGATACAGACTCTGCAAATATTCATATTTTCGCCTTCTTTGTATTGGAAATTTTTGTGATTTTTCTGGCCTTATTTGGAATAAAAATATATATTTTTCCCTTATCCCTTTCCCTTTGCTTTGTTTGCTAATTATTTTCACGTTACTTAACTCATGTGTTAAGTGCGCTAATTAAATTGTTGTGTACATATATCTGCTTCCACAGCCAGGAGGAAAATTGGCGTGACCTGAAGCTAGCCTTTTATCGGCTCTCTGGATTTCCCAATGTCCTTGAAGCGATAGATTTGCACACATATTGGACCTGATTCACACTTAAGAATCTTCTTAAAATAAGAACTTAAAGTCACACCTGGGCTAAACCATGTTGATTGCAGGGGAGTCATATTTCATCTATTGCAAACAGTACTAGTGTTGAGAAGTGATATTTCCCAGCCCAAGTCTAAATAACAGTATAATAGTAAAGCTGGTCAGTATCTGTGTGCAATAAGCAATTCAAAGATATATCCCTGCATGCAAAGAATGCAATTACATTAATTCCCCCTGCAATCAACATGGTTTTGCCCAGGAGTGACTTTAAGTTCTTATTTTAAGAAGATTCTTAAGTGTGAATCAGGTCCATTGTGCTGAGACCACCTAAAAGCAGGGCACTTTTATATACCAATTGTCACCTTTAACACTCATTAAATGTGCATATGGTCTGTGATGTTACAGTATATTGAAAATTATGAGTGTTTGTACAGGCTATCCTGGGTCATGTCATGACTCCTTTATTCTGAGTCAGTCATCCCTATATACCAAATTTGACACTGGAGTAATGCCAGAGGGATGGCTATTGGGAATGTTAATTGCATATGACCTTAGTCTATATTTACTAATAAATGTAATTTAATGTTGTTTGTCCTACATTTTAAAAATGTTTCTTTATACTTTTTACCAGGTGACTCAGGATATAGGTGTCGCTCCTGGCTGTTAACTCCTCTGCTGCATCCTCAGACTCCTGCAAAGAACCGATATAATAGAGCACACATAGGGGTAGATCCAGAACTAAGTATGCTAGCGTATTTACACTAGTCAGTGATGTAAAAACGCGATGTTGTATGTACTGCGCATGCACGCGCCAGATGTTACGGCACATAACTCTGAACGTATGTACCAGACTACTATCATCAATGTAACTACGAACGAAGGGGCGTGCCAGGCATATGACATTCGTAATTATGCTTCAGAGGTGGGGGGAGCCATTTAAATCCAACAGTCTGGGCTTGCTTAGGCAGTTACGTACATGCTGCCTGTACGTACGTCAGTAGTTTTGCTGGCTAAAGTTAAGGTAGGGTTTGCCAAGCGTAAAACGGCAAAAGTACGTACGGCCCAGGGTAGTGCCTAGGGGAATGCATAGTAAATACACTAGCGTAAAAACGCTACGTCTTGAAACGTAATGTAAACATAGCTCTGGATCTGGCCCATAGCCACTAGAGGAGTGATAGAACGTACCATTGGCCTGTTTAAAACGTGGTTCAGGTACCTTGATAAATCTGGTGGTGTGCTCCTATATTTCCCTGCAAAGGTGTCTGATATCGTGCTGGCTTGTTGTCTGCTTCATAATATGGCTTTAAATCAACCTTTGCTAGATATTATAGAAGCAGACAGTGAGCAAGTGGGGGTCTCCATGGCATTGGAAGTGGTGCAGAATACAGAGGATGGGAGGCAGATAAGGGATGGAGTGGTGAATAATTTTTTTTCTAGCAAGTTACATCTTGTTTTCATATAAATATGTGTTACATATGTAAAGTTGAGTAAAATTATAATTAAAAAAAAGTAAGAATATGAGAGTTCCTACTAAACCTAGTATTACGTCACTTGTGTTACCATAAGGAACATATAAATTCACAAGTAAAAACTAGGACATGGTCATTGCAACAAAGAGTATTTCATTTTAAATACCCTAATGGTAAATCAGTTACCAAACTCTTGTTTGTATACATTATGTATGTATAAAATACACAAAAAAGATTTTCACATTCTTTATGAAAAAAGAAACAAAGAAAAGAACAGCAACTATGTACGAAGGGGTGTGACATCCATACGACACCCATAATTATGCTTCGGAGGCAGGGTAAGGCATTTAAATCGTACAGCTTGGGCGTGCTTAGGCACTTACGTACATAAAGCCTTTACGTACGTCAGTAGTTACGCTTTGAAAAGTTACGTTAGGGTTTGGCAAGCGTAAAACGGTCAAAGTACGTACGAGCGAGGGGGAGTGCCTACGGGAGTGCATAGAAAACACGCTAGCGTTAATACTCTATGCAATAAAACGTAACAAGCACTTAGACTGGATCCGGCCCATTGATTGTATTGTCACAGGCTAAACCTAGTACTTGACTAAGAACAAGTAAGCATATTGATTGATAAAAACATGGTTAAGTGTGATTCCTGTTTTTGTTTTTAAAGCGTTCTATCCCTGTCCTGGGTCAGAGGTAAGCTCATCCATTTCCAATATACTTTAGTGAGCCATTCACATAAGATAGGTGGGCTGGGGGGGGGTGCAGCGGGATGAGTATTTTGAGAAGTATACAGAGTATATTTGAGAACCTTCAGAACAGAGAGTGAAATCACGCACTTCAGGGGGTTCAAACGAATCTAGGATTGGTAAGTGGATTGCTGGTTACTTTCTATCACAAGCTGTGGGCTGTGGCTGTTGATATCTCTCCAAATCTTCAATTGTCATTTTGTAACTTTTTCTTTATTTGCTCCTCTTCCCCACTGCTCACTAGGTGGATGTAGTTGTCTGCTGGCAGGGAAGTTATCTAAAGTACATGTGCAGCCTGCTTGTGTTGGTGGGGCTACGTGTAAATGAGAATCGTAAGAAAACCAAAAGACCCTTAAAGTTGCAGCTGTATAGTATATGTGATTATACCCAATCACCTTAAAGGATTTATAGAAGAAGTGTAGACATAAATAGTGCTACTGTAGTGTAGAAAACAAATAGTAAATTATACCACATGTATATCTTATGTATTGAAGGAACGAATTATATTAAGTGATAGCCCGTTCGAGAAGGTGATTATTAAATGCTGTCATATACATTAAATGCTACATTTGTGTTTTTCACATATATCTTAAGTATGTGACTATATCTGGATGTTTGTTCTATTTAATCTGAACATGCTGTGTACTGTATCTATGGATAAAGTCTAATGGGTGATATTATATTAAAAATTAAAAGATAGTCCTGAACTGGTTAAGCATCATAGGTAGACAACCACCTCTAAATCTGGTATACACAGAACATTTTACACAACAATATAGCTATGCTTTTTGAAGAATTGCTGTCATTGGTCAATACACAGATTACCATCTCTGATGCTTGATGCTTGTGCATTAAATAACTTATATTAATCTCTGTCTTTAAGTTTTATATGTCATGTAAGCTTCTCATTTAAGTTTTTTGTCTTGTACAGTGATAACTCTCTCTTATTATTCAGTTGTTGTTTCAGTTGATGTTTCTAAATTTAATTTAATTTATGTGATTCTATTTAAAAAAAAATTATTATAATAATTTAATGTGTTCATTTATTCCAACTTATTTTGGAGCCTTCCTTCCTATCTTTAAGGACAGACTTGAGTGACAGCCTTCATTTCCCTATTCTTGTTTCTCTCTAATCTTTACTTTTCAGTCACCATCCTTACTCTCTGTCTCTCTCTTCTACCCCTTATACTCTATGGATGGTTAGCCAATCATCATCTACCCTTTCTTCTTCTACTTTACATCCTCTTAGATATAAAAAAAAAAAATGTAAAGAAAAAATGGTTATTTAGTTTTTTTTTATTTTGGACCTCCTGATTTCATTCTTATTGGTTATTTTAACTATAAATTGAGATAACACCTTGTTGGTGATTGTTACCTTTCAAATAAAAATAACTTAAAATATAAAGTAAAATTATAACCTATGTAATATATTAATGAAGGATATATTATGCCCAAAGGATAGATTTAAAACAGTACATATTGTACAATAATAATAAATTACTGAGCTTTAGGTGACAGGCCATACCTGTAAAGTAGGAAGTATATCATTTATGTTTTTCGTTTTTTCGTGTATGGTAAACTAAACCACAATGAGTGTACACTGGTGGCCAATGATGTGGGAACGTTCTGGAAAACATGCATTTTTAAAGTTTAACACTAATATATTTTAGTATTTTAGTATTATACCAAAAAGCATACATCATTACAATTGTTCAATTCAATTCAAAAATGCACTTATCAAAAAGTAAAATAAAAAGTTATACATACTTAACTGTGTTATTGAAATATTCAGAGACGAAGGATCTCATTTACTAAGGTTCTTTTTAAAATGGGTGAGTATGCTGATCGGCATACTCACCCATTCTTATTTGGAAATACAGCCGCTGCTACCGCCGGACCATTGGACAGCAGAGAAAGGTGAGTAACCTCTCTAGGGTGCAGGGAAGGGAGGGTTAGGGTCAGGCTGCAGGGGAGGGAGGGTTAGGGTTAGGCTGCGAGAGAGGGAGGGTTAGAGTCAGGCTGAGGGAGAGGGAGGGTTAGGGTCAGGCTGCAGGGAAGGGAGGGTTAGGGTCAGGGTAATGTGAGGGCAGGGTTAGGGTTAGAATTAGGGAAAGGTGTAAGGGACATTTTTTCCTTACCTTTTGGAGCACCGAAAGCTTGGTGCTCCGAAAGGTAAGAAAAAAAAGTCCCCCACTCCTTTCCCTAATTCTAAGGCATATGCAATCGAAATCACAGCCAGTTCAAAACTATTTTGATGGGGCCGTTCTAAGCGGGGACCAACACCCAAAGTAACACTACATGCCCACTTTAGAACTAACCAATACATGGCCCCGTACAGGATTAAAATGACAGTATTAGTTGCCCCGTTCATAAAAATGCCTCAGTAGATGGCCTCATTGTAAACAATACAATATTATAAGCCCCGATACAATATAATGGCATGAGTACATGCCCCCATACTAGATAATGCCATAGTAGATGCCCCTGCAGAAGTTAATGCGATAGTAGAAGCCACCATAGAAGTTAATGCCATAGTAGATGCCCCTATAGAAGTTAATGCCACATTAGATGCCCCCATAGAAGTAAATGCCATATTAGATGCCCATGTTAATAATTACATTTTACATAAGGAAGTGACCATAAATAAAATACTCACTGTTTTGTAGTCCTCAATGTTGCCAGGCGTCGATTGGGTCTTTGCCTCTTTTCGCTGGTGCAGACGAGCAGCTTCTTCTTCTTCGTGGTCCCTCCGGCGAATGACTCATGCCATTGCTGGGGCCCTTTTAGAGTCTCTGGCGCCAGACTTGCTTGTCTCAAATCGACTTTAGTAAATGGAGCCCAAAGTCTGTTTAGTATAATAATATAATTCTTTATATACATATGGACATGTACAAAGCAGGCAAAATCAGAAAAGAATGGAAGCTGCCCAAAATAGCTCAACAATATTCTTTATATATCAAAAATCATAATTAACATAATGGGCGTTAATACACAGTTGAATATTATAACAATCATATTTTAGCACTCTAGTCATCAGACTTATAGGAGGAAACTTAATCTGCATGGCGTTATGTGATTTGCAGAATTGTATATCTTGATTACATGTAACCATTACAGCTAAAAGAATGTTAAAACATAATGTAAGGCTAAGGCCCATATTAGGGTTGTCAGATATCCCGTTATTAAAGAGAGAGATATATCAAACTAGTGTCATAATAGAAATTAATTAAAAATAAAATTTCTAACTCTAATCATTTACTTCCAAAAGACCTTGGTTGTCATATAGAATAGGAGCACCTGGACACAATGACCAGCAGTAATTACCATTTTATGGTTACAGTAACTTATTTTGGGCCTACAAGAAAATGCCCTTCTACAAGAAGGGAAAATTGGCACAGGTGGCAGATAAGTGAAGGAGTGACTGCTCTACTAGCAGTGTTATATGTCTAGGACAATTTTATCTTTGTCCTGGCTTTGAATATTTATAGTTTCTATGTTAGAAAACGTTCTTAAAGCGATACCACACATTTAATATATTTTTGTTCATCTACAATAACTGTGAGAGTGCATTCTCACAATTTCTATAAGTATTTTGTTGGGAAGCCTTTGCTGCAATTACAGCCTGACAATGACATCCCATGGGGTGAACCAATGATTTTAGGTCATCAGGTGTTATAATATGATATCATGATTGTATAATTGCTTCTATTAGTTATGTATTGTTCCTGAGGTTTGCTTGCAGAGGGAGACATATTTTGCATGGTGGCGCAAGGGCTGTTGCTAGGCAATAGCCAGCTGACAGAAGCGCGGTGTGCAGCGCGAGGGGTACTTCTGGAAAGATCTGAAGAAAGTGTGGTGCATTGGAGGGTCATTGTTGGCAGTTGGTGAGAGCAGTTAGTGAGACTAGGAGTGACAACAGAGTAGACTTAAGAAAGTAGTGGCGGTGAGAGTGAGTGACAACGGAGCAAACTGAGTAAAGTGTCGGTGGCTAAGCAGAGGAGAATGTCAGTGTCAATTTAGGAGAGTGTCGGTAGCTGTGAGAGTGGGAGAAACATCAAAGCAGATAGAGAGAGTGGCGGTGACAGAGAGAACAGAGGTGACATCAGAGCAGATAGCGAGGAGTGCCGGTGGCAGAGAGAAGAGAGGTGACATTAAAGCAGATAGCGAGGAGTGCCAGTGGCAGAATGAACAGAGGTGACATTAGAGAAGAAAGCGAGGAGTGCCGGTGGTTGTGAGAGCAGAGAACACATTGGAGCCGATAGTAAAGAGTGCCAGTAGCCGTAAGAGTAAAAGTGTCATTGAAGCGGGTGGTGGAGAGTGCCGGTGGCGGTGAGAGAGGGAGTGACAGCGGAATAGATTGGGGAGAGTGTCAGTGGCAGAAGGAATATATCAAAGTTGATAAAGGAGAGAAAGAGAGAGAGTTGGAGTTAAACAGGGGAGAGTGAGAAAGAGAAAGCGGTGAGAAGGAAACCATCGGAGGATGGTCTGAGGGGCAGCGGAGGATTAGAAGTGTATTTGAGGGAGAAAAAAATCTACATTGATGCAAACAACTTGGACATTCTAAAGAGTTAGTGAACTTTCCTTCAATTGGTAGAGAAAATTCAGTTACACAAACTATTTGTAGTAGGAAATAAGTTTAGGGTATAATTTATATAAACTATTGAACTTAGTGTTTTATTATTTTCTTTTTTGTACTATTTCTGTGAAGTATATAGTTATAATTTTTGCAAAGTTGAAAAGTGTGAACAATACTTGTTATTAATGATATTAGGATAACTGTTAATTACATTTAATTGTGAATCTTTTATCTAACAATTGTGAAGGTTTCTATTATAAATCCTTAATTTATGTTTTCAGCTTGTGTATAAGCAAAATATATTCTTCTTCTTTAAGAATTGTTTTAATCTGTTAACCATTTAAAGTTTCCTGCCAACCTAAAATTTATAGAAGAACAAATAGTAGCAAAAATAAATTAATTTCGATTGATACTGGTGTGCGATCTCTTTGAGTTTTCTTTCATTGGTTCACCTCTCTGCAATATTATCAAAATAACTCTGAACCTCTACCCTATAACAAAGGTGGGTATCACAGTTATACTTATATTCTGTGGATGCTTCTGACTAACAAGCTTCTTTAATCGGCTTGAAAGGTTTACGATTGGATTTAGGTCCGGGCTATTGCAGGGCCATTTTAGCAATGCCATATATGTTTTCTGAAACCACTTTTTGCACTGAATAGAAACATGACAAGGCGCAGAGTCATGCTGAAATATGAAAGTCTCATTATCTTGAAAGAGGTCACATGCAGATGGTATTAATTTTGACTCTAATACATCACTGCTAATACGTTATTGGATCCCTTTTGTGTCATGACAACACCTGAAGAGCTCTCAGAACAATCACTCCTATTGGTAAGGTTTGAGTTTAAGAAATCCCCTCTCATTAAATAAGGCAGTTGTGTGTTCTCCTTATGTTTATTTTAGAGATGTTCACTGACGCCCATGTTTTGTTTTTGGTTTTGGATCTGTATTAACGTTGTGTTTTGGTTTTGGTTTTGGTTTTGCCCAAACCGCCCCCACGTGTTTTGGTTTTGGTTTTGGTTTTGGGTCTGTATTTTTTTTCAAAAATTGCTACAAAATGCTCCTAAATGCATCTTAGGACAAATGCTGCAGTGGGTTGGCTTGTTACTTACTACTACTAAACAACAGAGCAGCGGCACAAACACACACTGCAGTTTATAGCACATCTATGAAACATTTCCACACAGCAGTGGCAAAAAACAAAAGTAGTGCAAGTACTATAAGCGTCAGCCTGACAAGGGGTAAAATGATGCAGAGTAATGTGTCAAAAAACAAAAACAGTTTCCCCAATAAACAGAAATACTAAACATGAATAAAGAATAAATGATTAAACAATACATTTCTATACATTAAAACTAACTAATGTGTCCCTGTGTGTTTATTAAACTATTGTGGTGGCCACCGTGTACTAACTAAACCTAAGGATAATGTATAGTGTAAATGTGTGCAAAAAATATAGTGAAGTATGGACTCACCGTTTTGCAGTCATCTGTCTTGGGATGACTTGCTAGTAGTTCATGTCTTTTGGACGTCTTTCAAGCTGTTCTTGAAAAGTTGCTAGAAGATCTTCTCATCTTGATTGAAGAGGCTGCTCCGTTGATTGAAGATCTTCTTTTGCCTCTTCTGGCTCTTGACGAGACGTCCTCCTGCTTCCTGTTAGGGGGTACCACTGCTAATGACCATTCGGTCAGTAGAGGTCCCCCTTTTATATTGTATTTGATAAAGGGGGACCTCAAGTGACTTTGGGCGATTTCAACAAAAGTAAATGAGACCTTTATCCCTATTTTTCCATGCGATCGTTGATATTGACATGAAATGAGTTGTAAAAGACTCTTCTATCACTCTATCATATATAATAACAGAAAAATGGTTCAAATACTTAAAATAATTTTTTCAGTTTTTATTCAGATAATTATCTTTACAAAATATTAAACAATTAAACCAATAAGCCAGAGATGCACCTGTTGCATCATCAAATATTATGGGTTCAAGGCCAGTGGAAAAATCATCGCCAAAAAAGGTCAAATAAGCATGTAGCTATATACTCAGCATTAATCTGTTGAATTGGCCCAAAAGCTTATTTGACTCCATTATGAGATGTTTTACTATTTGGATAGCAAGTTACATTTATATATTATATTATATTATATTATATTATATTCTCTCTATATGCTAAGCCAAGTCTCTGGTTGTGATATTTTTAAGGTGTTTCTGTGTCTGATACACTATATTGGTGCTTTTAATAAAATACTTGGGATAATAAAATCTCATTAATATTTTGCAAGATAAAATTGTAGTGCAGACCTTTTTTTAGTAGTTATTATCAATTACTTATATCTTTTTTTTACAAAATTGATTTTAACCTTCATGGTACATACATGTCCATTTTATATTAACTGTACCATGCATATACAGTTTAATATTTGAAGGACTTATTTAATTTTTGGCAGCCACACACCTCTTTAATGCAAATACCATCACCAATAAGATGAAGGAAATTAATGTAATGATAAGTCTAAATATAAAAGAGTTGCTGTCAATAGGAACCAATCATTCTACAAAATGATATTGAGAGTCTAATTGTTTGCTGTCTTTAGAACCTCCAATAATTTATTTAGAATTCCCTATTGGATGGGTGCATCCTTTTTCTTTACCTGGGAATGTGCATGATTATATTAAATACCCCAGAAATTATTTAAAAAATGTTGGAAATAGCTTCATATAGTAATGTGTACATTTTTTAACAGATTTTAAAAAATAATACTAATGCGTTGGGACAGCATGTCCTACCATCATCTAATGAAGTCATCCTTCAATAAATCAACACATGAAATAACAGCTACAATTGGTATTCTGTTCAGATTCTTCCTTTAATTTGCTGTTAACTGGGAAAAGGATTTAGTTGCAAATTGCTAAATACAATGTCATCACTAGTAAAACTAATTACATGTAGACAGTGCGTAAATGTCTAACATCCAGCCTAGACTACAAATAATAGAAAATGAGTAGTTTTGAATTTATTAAATTACTAACAAACAAAATATAATTTTTTTGTATTAAAAATGAATTCATTTATAATCTCAAGTGTTTTTTTTTTTTTGTTTCAAGGACAAGTTTTGAATAGGTCTCAGAAAAACCTCATCCTTTGATAAATGTGTCATTTAGTGCACACAAGGGAGCATTAAATAAACATTTCTCTTAAGGCAGAAGTCTTGTGTCTGAGTTGATGGAGTCTATAGTATATTTATTAAACCCTTGGGCAAAGATCAGTAAATTCCATCTTAGAAGGTAAATAGTGATAACCCCTAAAAACACAATTGTTTTGTAAGGCTGTAATTAGATATAAATGTTGAGTAGTCAATGTCATGACACATTACATTATAGAGTATAAGTTCAATATTTCCCATCAAAACAATATTCCATTTCAAAGTGAAAAAAGCTAATATCATTTTAATGACACGCAACAATGAATCTGATGAGGCAGGTTAAAATGACCACGATACTTGTTAATCTGATTCGGATTGATTGGTCATTTTTGCCAATGTTTTGGCTTAGTCGTGTTGGATGTGAAACGTGGGCAGTCACGCAGAATAATTGCAAGAGACAGGATTTTCCATCACCTGTTCATCTTTTCCAGACCAAGGATAGGATCTAGACCTCCCTACACATCCTGCAGATCTGATAGTCCACATGTAAGAGGGAAAAGAACTCCCTGTCACTCCCCTCTAACATGTAGATTTTGCAGCAGTGGGTACACACTGACAAAATAAAACGATGTTTCAATAATAAAAAGATAAACTCACATTTATCTGACAATCCTGCAGCTGTACACACTGGAACGATTCATGCTGGATCGTTCCCAGAAGTCCTTTCAGCTAATTAGACACACATACAAAACCACAGATCATAAGATCGTTAATCTGTGATTTTTAGGAGCTGCTAAAAATCAAGATCTAACGATGCAGGGCAAAATCTGACGATTCACTGCATCGTTTGACAGCACACACGATTTGAGAGCGATCTAACGATTATCCTGTGATTTAAAGGATAATCGTCAGATATCTCTCCAGTGTGTACCCAGCTCAACACTGCTATAGACCAAACTCAAGTCTCCCGTGCAGATCAGCAGAGACTTACGTGAGGATCAGTGACATTTATAGGCATTCCGCCCGCCAGGAGACCTGCAGTGTAACATCTGAGATGTTACAGTTAGGCTTACTTACACAAGAGGCTTTCTGATTATAGCTACACATTAATATCACACATGGGTATAATATTTCTTGAGCCCCTTTTACATTTAATTTGACCTGTGACCTGACTATTAAATAGCTTTTACATCTGATTTTCTAAGTAATACTGCATAGATATAATAACTTCAATAGTCTTGCTACGTCTGTCTTATATAATATAATTTATTACATTTTCAATTAAGTGCGAAGGTCGTGTTATTTTGGTCACAAAGCTAAGTGTGAAAATTTATTTCAAGGACTTTTATACGCACCCCTTAAAGGTGTGTAATAAAATCTGCGTATTTTTCAGCACACATACCTTCACGACCAAAATAACGCGGGCTTTGTGTTTAATTAAATCGGGCCCATAAGGAGCCCTATTCACACCTAAGAGTGGGTTAGGTGCAGACAGACCCGCACCTAATTCACCCGTCCAGCCCCTAACCCCCCCCCCCCCTTTTTGGGACCCTTATGACACTT
>WWET01006413.1:12767-34056 GCA_011038615.1 Limnodynastes dumerilii
TTGTTATTTTTGTAGTCCCTGTCCCATTTCTAAATAAGTATGAAACAACTCAACAAATGTTCAAATAAAGACCACACAGAGAAGAGGTAACAGTTGTGCCTATGGTGCAGAGGTTTGTGAGATCGAATACAAGTTAGGAGAATAGAATAGGTAGTCATTAGGGATTATAAAGTAATTTATTTATTTTTTGCATTTATGTATAAATATTTTTTATTGATAATTGATAAAAACTCCTAAGGATATCTTTTAAATTTATTTTTAAATTTGTTGATGTTTACTACATAACTGAACATCTACTCATGTAATAGCAAATAATGTCCTAAATATGTATGACAAACATATTTGCGTACATTTACATATATACACATATATACTAAAAATTGATTTGCCGTTGTGACTTATTTGTATATAGTATAGTAACATTTTTATTGTATTGATTAATTTTGCTTTTAACTTTTATGAAAGTATTTGTATAAGTAATAAGTTCTAGACATTGGCATTTTTAGTGTTAACCTAACTCCACAGTACCTCTAATTGGGACACCTGTATCAGAACTATATAGGAGGAGTGAACACATTGATAATTACTTGCTTTGAAAAAGTTCTCAGAGAAGAACGAAACGCGTAAGCAGCAGTGGGCCCAAAAAATTTACAGTATCCAACCCCTTATTGAACAGGACATCTGTTGATCACTATATCGCCCTGACCTTCTGCCTATTGGGAACTCTGATAAAGTATACGATAGGAGGATCGGAGACACACCAGTATCATAAGCATACCTTATATTGCATACAAAAGGCATCATTTATGTGTTATAAGTATCTACTATCTCTAAAATATATACTACTGGAAGCGGGTATCGGCTAGCGACCACTGCCCATCGAACTGCTGGGTAACCTCCGGCACCACGCGGACACCAGAGATTTAATTTGTATATCAATGTCGATAAGTGTATCCCACTGGAAGCGAACATCGGTTTCCTATTAACGCGGACATCAGTGGGTCAATCACTTTGTTCTCTAAAAACCTTTACCTCCCGTTATATCCTCAATTTCATGCTACACAATTGATCTTCATCCTTTTACCAACTTCATCAGTAACTGTGATCATCAGAGTATACATTAATTTAAGGTGGATGTTAGTACTTTAGAGACATTTTAAATCTCTACCTAAATAGTGCAATATCTATTTAAAATTTGGGGTCCCTGCTATATATGTTTTATGTACTTATAATGAATAAACTTGTTATTCTTAAATGCCAGTGTCTAGCATATTCATTATAGCCACCTGCTATGGTGTTAAGTCTAAAAATCCAGGCAGTTTCTAATTGTAGGAGTTTCAAGTCCCGATCTCCTCCACGTTTTAGAGGGGGCACATGGTCGATTGCTTTGAAACGGAGAGATGCTAGGTTGTACTTCAAAAGGGCAAAATGTCTTGCCACCGGTTGTTCCGACTCCTTACCCGCCAGTGCTGCTCCTATTGCTGACCTATGTAGTGCCATTCTTTCTTTAATTTGTCGGATGGTTTTTCCTATGTATAAAAAAGTCCACATGGACACACGATAAGATATACTACATAGGTAGTTGTACAGGTGATATAATGCTTTATATTATATCTTCTGTTGTTATGCGGATGGGCAAATGAGGTGCCGGCTCCATAAATCTACAGGTCACACATGTTAGGCATTGAAAACAGCCCTTTTTACTGTAGAGTGTTCTGTATTCTGTGACATCAGTTTTCACCATGTAATCTTTTAAATTCCTACCTCTTTTATAACTATGGAGGATGCGTTGGTCCTTAAAGGGCAATTCTTTATCCAAAGTTACCATAGGCCAGGTGTTGTTAATCTGTTTTCTTATTGTGGGACTTGTTTTATTATAGGTGCTGATGAATGGAATCCTATTTTTCAAGGTATGTGTGAGTCTTGTTTTAAGGGAATCCCCGCGGGATATGTTTTTAATTTTCTCCTTGGTTTGGAGTAATTCTGTGTATTGATATCCTCATTGGACAAATTTCTGGATCATATTATCCATTTCTTTTTCCCATGTGTTGGGGTCTTCGGTGATCCAGTGTACCCTTAGCACTTGGGAAAATGGGAGACCCTTGATCAATGACACCAAGTGATCCAATTGTGCCTGCAGGGTGTTATTCCTGTCTGAAGGCTTGTGTATATTGGTATAGATGAATTTCTTGATCACTTAGCACTGGAAAGCAGCTGTATGAATATCAATAAATGGCTCCTCCAAAGCCTGATTTATGCACAACAAAAAAAGTAATTGAGTTTCTAACAGCGCTATTTAGTGGAAATAAAGATAAGGCATAGATGAAATAAAAGCAATTTTTATTGAATGAATGATAAGAATAATATTTTAATTTCCTTAAAAACGACAGAGTCCAGTTTGATAAATAATGTTGTTATCCGGTGAGATGCAAGATTTTACATATAAGTCTTTGGTTACAACAAATGCTGCTGTGGAACTGATAGAGAGCCTTTCAAACTCTGTATCAGTTTGTTGCAAGTGGGGGATATGGAATACTTTGTGGGTTGGAGAATTGAATTAATTGTAGTAATGCTCTTTTGTAAGAAAAAAAACAAGGTATTATGCATGTGGTCCTTACTTTTGCAGAGAGCTTAAGTGATGCCGTTATGCCTTTAGTTGAATAAATAGTCTTTACAGCCGATAAATAGTAACTAATTGGTGAGTTACTGTAGTTTCCCTCCCTTAGAGGTATTGGTGGCTTTGTATCATTTAGATTTCAATGACAGATATACAGTCTTTTGTAGGTGAGATATTAATCCTTTGCAGGACAGAATAGGTGTGCAAGTTGTCCCACTATTGCAGGGAGCCGCTGTCTTACCGCATCGATGTTTAAATGTCCAATTGCTTTACCCGGGTAAGCTGAACAGGAGAGAGGCGGGATGAGCGGGCTTTGTCCGTGATAGTGATGTTTGCAGATCAGCTGTTTGTCTCCTTTGACACGTTTTAGCCGAGCACTGGCCTTTGTCAAATAATATGGGCTGATCATGGAGTTCGCATTTAAATAGGTGATTGTGATTGACACCTCAGTGTCTTTAGGAGCTTTTTTTCTTTGTAGAGTTTGGTTTTCGTGAGAAACACTGCTTGGGTTGAGAAGACAGTGAATGGAGACAAACATATGCTTGGTGGTTATGATTTAGATAGGTATTTGGTGTCGGGCATGTATACCGCAGTAATATATCCGTCTTCTGATTAGCGCAAAAAGATTTATTCCTTAATCGATTTTATTTTAACTATTATAAGTCACTGGATCTATTAAGATCAAAATTAGAGGAGCAGGGAGAGTGGCTTTGGTTTTTGAGGATAACAATGTTGACTTTGTTGTTACGGGCAGCGCTGTAAGGCGGACATGGGCAGGTATGGGAAAGCAATGTTGCTTTGAAAGTTCAAAGAAAGCTGTGTGTAGCGCTGTGATGCGGACATGGACAGCTGCTTCAGTGATAGAGAGTAGACTGATATTGTGTCCTTCTAATGATCACCGCAATTATTGTGTTTCGTTAAAGGCACACAAAGTGCTAAGAATGGATATAGTGATTGTATTGTCATCTATAGACAATAAAGAGGCTGTATGTAGCGCTGTTTTGGACCCGTATTGTGTCAGTCTAATGATCTCTGCAATTATTATGTTTCATTCAAAAAAAAACACAAGGTACTAACAGTGGATATTAGCAATTGTATTGTCATTTATCGACATGGGGGCAGTGTTGCTGGGCATACACTATTGAGGTTTCTTAGGGTGCAGTCCTCTTTTTGTGGTTATGAGAGAATCTGGCAGTAGATCTGCATCTCTTTGGGAGCTTGCTGTATATGCCCGTGGTCAGCTTGCATTAGTTCTTGGTGATGAGGACATCAAGATAGTGAAAACTTGTTCTTCTAATGTAGAAAGTGAACCGAATAGGAGTGTGGTTACTATTTAGGTCCTGTATCAGAGATAGGAATGACTCCTCCGTTCCTCTTCATAGGAAGAACAGATCGTCGATGTAGCGTAAATATAGTATGCTACCCTCCGAGAATCTGGGGTCTTTATATAGATGCTCAAGCTCCTATTGAGTCATGTACAGGTTGGCTAGGGCTGGGGCCAAATTTAACCCCAACCTATCAGCTGTAGAAAGTGGGAGCCATTGAAGTAGAAATAATTCTTTTTTAGCGTCATCTCCAATAGTGTGAGAAGAAAGTTTACATTGACGCCTGTGTAGTTGTCAGAGTTCTGAATGGCTTGATTTATAGCCTGTAAACCCTCCTGATGGGGTATGGATGTGTACAGGCTGCCCTAAATCCTTTGGGAATCTTTTATTATAACAATGTAACGCCATGAAGCAAATAATCAATCTCTTTCTTTTTGTATTTAAGCAGCTCATAATAGAGTTCTTTCTTTGTGTTTTCTCCACCACATTCGCTCAGGAGGTCTTTAAATAGAAAGTTCTCAGCTTCAGCTATGGAGAACGATAAAAGTTCGCCCAATGGTAGGGCTGCAGGGGGAATATATGCCGTATGTTCCTCCGTCATCTTTCTTGTGATACATAGTGCAAAC
Source organism: Limnodynastes dumerilii (assembly GCA_011038615.1). Lineage (NCBI taxonomy): Eukaryota > Metazoa > Chordata > Amphibia > Anura > Limnodynastidae > Limnodynastes > Limnodynastes dumerilii. The sequence continues at coordinate 17,336 of WWET01006413.1, forward strand.
AAGGTGCTTCAAACAATAGTATAAAACCTAAGCCTCCACGACTCTTTCTTTCACACAGGGTCACTGTCGTTTGTTATCACTGTATGATTTGTTTTTCTGTTGCCATTGCTACGGGTGGGCGGACCCTGGGGCTTTGATCATTGACGCACATTGGAATTATTCAGCATTGTCTGACACTTTATTCTAAAGAAATACAAGTCTTGGAGTGACACTCTTCTTGAGAAATTATATATATATATATATATTTTTTTTTTTCATTACTTCTTGAACTTGAATTTTTTCCTCAACACAGCGCCCATTGTGTGTTTTTTTGTGCTCTATTTGTATTTCTCCGGGGTCTCGCTAACCCCTTCCAAGGGCTGTGTGTAGTTTTCTAAAAGCGCCATTTATACAGGTTAAATTTTCCCTTTTTTTTGTTTAGTTTTTTAAACATGAAAACTTGTATACACTTACTGTCTCCGCCTATAGACATCTGTTTGAATGCCTCAAATGTATGCACCTTTGCAGTATGTTTTATTCAATATTGCAAATGTTGGAAATTTGATGGAACGTACACAAACAAACAGAGGTAAATGTTTTGAACTAATCATAGTTCAATTAAACTTTCTACATACAATTAAACATAGAAAAGTCATATAGCTGACAAGGGTTCATCAATCCAATAAAATAAGTTTTAAGCCCCATAGTTAATGATATTGGAGTTTGGCAAAGAGCAAGTTCAGCTTCTTTGCACAATTTATACATTTTAGGAGGCTGTTTTTATGGTTATTGTTTTTTATTTTGTGTTTTCTTTAATTCAGTTAAAAATATCTGTAAATATTCAACATTGCATATATTATTTGAATAACTAAAAAAACCTTTTAAAAATGATTGAGCCATAATTATATGTACTTGTATAGTTTGCTACAGAACCCCTCTCTCCTAATCATCTTTGAATTCCTGTATACCTCTTGAAAGTGTGTGTTTATTTGCTGTGTTCCTGATCTAGTGAGTGCTCATACAAGACTGTATTGATGATCAGATGACAGATGTATTCGCTTTTGTGCTCTGGAATATGCTAACCCTCTAAACGAGGTGTTAAATATAAATATAAATATGTAGTAGTGATTAATTAGATTTTTTGGGTCTTTATACTAAAAGAAAACTTAACATAGAACTAGATTTTATTTAAATTAAATATAAATGTAATGTAATACCTGTATTTTGCTATAAAACTGACAATGAACTGATTATACTGTAATTTTGCATTAAGAAATAAAGCTGCTTCTCTGATTATTTATATACATCATAAGGCTCTAAATGGCAATAAGTAATGCAGATAGAATATTTATTCACAAAAGCTTTCTTTAACTGTAGGTTTCCCGGCAGTATTTGTGATAGTGTGGGCAGTGGCACGGGCAGCCATAGCAGATGCAAGGTAAGATATATTACAGTTGCCTGCATGTCCAATACATTGTGCCTGTGATTCAAGCTGATGCTAAAGTTTGAATCACATTTAAAGTCTGCGTGAACTCCATTACCTTAGATTTTCTTGCCTGTCAAAACAAATCTCTTCGTTTGAAAAAGAAATTATTTCAATTTACTGAGCATTGTATTACCTGAAAAAATCTATCTCTTGGAAATTACTGACTTCATCTGAATATTGCTTCTTGTACTATAGGCATTGTACTGGGATGTTATCAGGAGTAAAAGGTGTAGAATAAGTGTTACCCTCATAAGCAGCTGGTACACTCACAAGTTTGGGGTATCAGGACACAAATGACAGACCTGTAGCAACACACATATATCATACCTCAGCTCTATTATATAGATAAATGTGTGTTGCTATTGTACTGGCATGTCTTTGCATGATGTTTGCATTTACTGTTTATATTTAACATTTTAATACACAATATTGACATTGTTTAGGTAGCATATTGTTAATAATGTTTATAAGCATCCTTAATACTAGAGTTACCACAGGGCCAGATTTACTAAGCTGCGGGTTTGGAAAAGTGGAGATGTTGCCTATAGAAACCATTCAGATTCTAGCTCTCACTATCTTTTTACATACTAGAGAATGTCAGCTAAAATCTGATTAGTTGCTATGGGCAACATTTCCTATTTTCCAAACCCCCAGCTTAGTAAATTTGGTCCTATGCATAAGTTGCTTTATTCTATCTACATCTGAAGCGTTTGCCTGACAAGATTTTATCACAGTTGGTATTTGTTTAATTCTCAAACTTTAGAAAAACATACATTTCAGGCCAATTCCATTTCCAGCAGTAGCGGAGACAGGTATCACATCCTATCTTATTATAAGTAAAGAAGGATTCAGCAAAAGCCTTTGCCAGCAATTCCTTTGATAGCTCATGATGGACAATATAGTGATTCTTTTCTGCTCCGGCTTCTTAATTGCAGAATTTTCCAAAATGACCTACTACGCATACCTAAGTACCAGTTAGGTACGTAGTTTGACTCCGTGCGGTCTTTAAAGACAGCACGGTGTAGTTTAGTATTCATTCTTTGTTTATTGAGAAGTAAAATACAGTAAAATACAAACATGAACAATGGTCACATACAAAAATGAAGTCTGTTGCGGCAAACATTCTAAAGTTTAGCAAAACACGTTAACAAATTCCTCGCAATACGGTATTAAATTCCTCGCAATAACACAGCTGCACGGGGTAGTTTAGTCAGAAGGAGGCATGCTAATGCCGCCTCAGGGTGCACTTAGGTAGAAGTGGGAGGAGGAATCTAGATTAGCCAGGTAGGGTTTTAGGAGGGTTTCTCTGTGCGTATTTTCCTTCTTAAGAAGGAATATATGCACGGTTACTTAAGGAAACAATATAGCATTCTTAAGTGCAATAAAGTTCCTAAAAACAGGGGGACAGGTTAGGGGCAGGATGGGTGAGTTAGACGCGATTCTGTCCACAACTAACTCACTCTTATAACTCACTCCTAAGTGTAAATACCGTCCAATATCCTTAATTGATTTTTTTTTCACAGTTTTGCAATTTTTACATTTTACTTCCAGAATTTTAAACAAAAAAAACAAAACAAAACAAAAAAAAAACAGCTTATAGACTAACTAGGAATGCTGTTTTGTTTCAAAATCCAGCAACACTGACTCACTGCTCATATCCAGTCTGAATAACAGAAAACAGTATTAACCTTTAAAAAAAAAAATTACATACTAACTAAGGGCCTGATTCAGACCTACACTGGCTGGCGTTAAGACGCCAGCCAGCAGCGTAAGATCGGCTTAAAAGCCGATCTGCGCATGCGCCGGGCAGATGTTGCCCGGCATAGCTACGACAGTGCCTGATCGTGGATCAGGTGTCTGTAGCAGCGCCATAGTAATGCTGGAGGGGGCGTCCCCCAGCGTTACTACGTTCAGGTTAGTGTAGGTGGGCGGGGGGAGGTAGTTTAATGAAGGAGGGAGGGGTTTGTGGCCAAACGCTCCTGTGCGAGCATATTTTCCCTTGCTTAGGCCGGCTAAAGTTAGGGTTGCCTTCAGCCGTCATAAGCAAGTTAAAATAAGCTCGCAAAGGGGGAGTGTCGGGGAGAGTGCACGCCGACACGATGTGCTTTACTAAGCACAGCGCATCGGCGTAGGTCTGGATCAGGCCCTAAGTGAATAAGAGGAATAAAAACCACATCTAAGAAGTAGTCTCTCTACAGAATTAGCACCAAAGTAGTTACAGAGCATTTGAGATAATTGATTTCAATAAAAAATCAAACATAAAATATTCATATCATATTCATGGTCACATACATTGTATACACCAATGATGGAAGGGATACTTTATAATTTGCATATTAAGAACAATGGGCCTGATCCAGAGCTAAGGCCGCCATCGCTAGTACGGCGGCCGTAGCTCTAATGCGCATGCGCCGGGCCGATGTTGCCCGGCGTTACTATGGAAACGCCCGATCGTAGATCGGGCGTCCATAGTAGCGCCGTTGGGACGCTGGAGGGGATGTCCTCCAGCGCCCCTACGCTCACGTTACTGCTGGTGGGCGGGGAGAGGTAAGTAAATCAGGCTGGGGGAGCGTGCTAAGAGGCCTGTGTGAGCGTATGGCCCCTTCCTTACGCCGGGCGAAGCTAGGGTAGCCTTCAGCCGGCTTAAGCAAGGGGCCATACGCCCGCACAGGGGGAGTGTCGGGCCAGAGCACCGATGTTACGCTGAGCGCTACAGCGCTCAGTGTAACATCGTAGCTCTGGATCAGGCCCAATGGGCCTGATCCAGACCTACGCCCGCTAGCGTATTTATACTCGCTGTAGTTGTAAAAACGCTGTTTTCCATGTTTTGTGCATGCGCACGGCAGATGTTACGACCAGAACTCTGAACGTACTTACAAGACTAAATTCAACAGCGTAACTACGAACGAAGGGGCCATATGACACTCATAATCATGCTTCAGAGGCAGGGTGAGGCATGTAACTCGTACAATTTGGGCGTTCTGAGTTGCTTAAGTACGTTCAGCCATTACGGGTGTCAGCAGTTCTGCTTGGAAAAATTAGGGTAGGGTTTGGTGAGCGTAAAATGGCAAAAATATGTACGACCGAGGGGAGTGCCTAGGAGAGTGCATAGCAATTACGAAAGCGTAAATATGCTAAGCGTTGTAATGTAACCCGAGAATAGGGTAATTGGGCCTGATCCAGACCTACGCAAATAATAATCTCTTGTACATAGCGTATTTATGCCAGTGTACCTACGACACACTCCTCAAGGCACTCCCCTTGCTCGTACTTACATTTGCTGTTTTATACCGACCAAACCCTACCCTAACTTTTCAGAGCATAACTGCTGGCGTTCCGTAGTCTCCATGCCTAATTACAATGCTAACCATGCCCATACTGTACGATTTAAATGCCTCACCTTGCCCCTGAAGCGTAATTACAGGTGTCATATGGCTGGCACACCCCTTCGTGCGTTGGTACGAAACTGCTATGCTCAAGGCCCATACGCTCAGAGTTACTTAGCGTAACATCTGCCATATGCATGCTCAATAAGTACTTAAGGGCGCTTTTAAGCTCACAGCAAGCGTAAAATCACGGGCCATAGGTCTGTATCTGCCCCAATGTTAATGGAATTTGACAGATTTGCTATTACTACATGCCTCCCAACATTTGAGAATTGAAAAGAGGGACAAAATTTTGCGGTATGGTAGAGGGTGTGTGTCTTATACTGCCCAGTGGGTGTGTCTGAGGAAAGTGGGCGGGTTTAATGTCTGCCCCTTTTATTATTCAGTCATCCATATGTCTGGTCCTTATTATTTCTCCAGACATCCATATGTCCGCCTCCATATGTCTGCCCCTTTTATTATTTTTCCAGCCTCCATATGCCTGCCCCTTTATTATTTGTCCAGCCTCCATGTCTGCCCTTATTATGTCAGACCCTTTATTATTTGTCCATACTCCATGTCTGTCCCTTTATTAAATGTGTGCCCCTAGTGTAGGTTAGCCCCTTTATTTTTTGTCCAGCCATCCATATCTGCCCCTTATTATTATGTCCAGCAATCCATATCTGCCCCTTATTATGTCCAGCCATCCATGTATGGCCCTTATAATTATGTCCAGCCATCCATGTATGCCCCTTATAATTATGTCCAGCCATTCATGTATGACCCTTTAATTTATGTCCAGCCATCCATGTATGCCCCTTATTAGTATATCCAGCCATCTATATCTGCCCCTTATTAGTATGTCCAGCAATCCATATCTGCCCCTTATAATTATGTCCAGCCATTCATGTATTCCCCTTATAATTATGTTCAGCCATCCATATATGCCCCTTAAAATTATGTCCAGCCATTCATATCTGACCCTTATAATTATGTTCAGCCATCCATATATGCCCCTTATAATTATGTCCAGCCATCCATATCTGCCCCTTATAATAATGTACAGCCATTCATATATGCCCCTTATAATTATGTCCAGCCAACCATATTTTCCCCTTATAATTATGTCCAGCCATCAATATATGCACCTTATGATTATATCCAGCCATCCATATTTGCACCTTATAATTATGTCCAGCCATCCATATATGCCCCTTATAATTATGTCCAGCCATCCATGTATGCCCCTTATTATTTATTTTCTCTTACTTACCTTTTGATGTCGTCTCCCTTCCTCCTTGGCTCTCCCTCACTGTCTCTCCCTGTGTTACCTTTTCTGTGCTGGGAAAAGTCCTGCCGCATATACAGCGGCACAGGCTTTAAAAAAACAAAACAACAACAACTTTGTCCAGAGAGTCTAATCTCTCAGGACAAGTTGTGAGGCAGGTGGGACAGCGGGACAGTCCCCCTAAAAGCGGGACTGTCCCGCTGGAATTAGGACACTTGGGAGGTATGTTACCACAGTATTAAATGTAGTGGAAATGCTTATCTCCCTATCCCAATCCACTGGTTTATACAGATAAAAATATAAGTAGTACTAAATCGAAGACCAAAATAAGCATGATATACTAAGCAATGGACCCATGATAAATTTACTCGAAAAAATAATGTGAGCTGCTTAACCGAACTTAAGGCATACATATAAATGACAGAAAATACATGGTAATAATACATGTAGAGGACCTTTAAAAAAAAAAAAATATTCATAGTTATTTTTTTATAAAGCAGAAACAACAAATTTATTTGCGCTTAATGAATGGAATTATGAAAATGTGCTCAATAAGATATTAGGTCATTGTGATTTTTATCCATTTAATTTAATTTATTGTCTGCTTATTTTGATAGATTAATCATAAGCATTTAACATAGTCTACAACAGTACTTGACTTACCGTATACTTACTACTGAGAATATCCTACATATTTTCCTATTATATGTGAATGCATTTACATAATGAATACTGAAGTGAGGATATAGGGCAGCAGATTTCTTATCTAGTATTCTCTTGCATAGCTTTCTCTGCATCCAGCAGTACTTAAGCAAGTGTTACAGTTTATATTTAATATATGTTGAGATGAATGGCATATGTTAAAATATATTTCAAAATTATTTTAACTATATCTAAAAAAAAATTAGGCATTGGTATGTATCGGCATGATAATATTATAAATATAGAAAAATAAATATGTAAAAGAAATTATGATTAGTGAACAAAGTGCTCAAGTTCCATTAAGCTGGTAAAAAACTTAAATCAACTCCATAATGAGGATGGATTGGAGTTAAAGTAAGGGGTGTGAGGAGGATAGAATGTCACTTAAAAGTGGTATGTATCCTGATTCCATAGTTGCATAACTGGTGCTCATCATAAATTAAAATTGATAACTGCTGATATAGAGCAAGCAGACTTACCTCTTATCTCCTTCATGGTAACTATGACATACCTCCCAACAATCCCTTATTTGGCAGGTCTGGCCTAAATTGTGGGCCTCAAAATGGACTTATGTAAAAGTGGGCGGAGTTTTGAAAATATGCCTGTCTGTTGGTTGAGTTTGAGATTCAAAATTTTGGAGCTATGCTTTGAGAGAGTAACATTTGACTGCTGCTAACTATCTGTTAGATAACCTTACATTTATGTCATTGTTTCATAAGTAACATTAACATGGACATGAACAAAAAACACTGGAGTATGCCGGCTGAACTTAGGGTAGCCTTCAGCCGGCGTGACCCAGTGTAATTACGATCTGGCAGGGGGAGTGTCAGGGGAGTGTAACGCTGTTACACTGAGCGTTAGTACGCTCAGCACAACAGCGTTACTCTGGATCAGGCCCATTGCATCATCAAGAGCTGCCTATCTTTACTAAGGCTACAGAGAACAGGACTTCAAGAGATTTGGCTCTGTGTCATCGTCTAACAGTTATATAAAGTCTATGGGGTTAGATAGTAATACATTTTCTTCCTTCCATACTTTTAAATTTGTCCGTTCCATGTACTGTAAATCTTGGTCTTTCAAGCAGTGATTTGTGTTTTTTCCCTCCCATGTTAGAAGCATGGTGCGTCTATCTGGAATATGCAGGTTACTGTCTCAGAACAAGTTACACTCAAGAAAGGGTTTAAAAATTAAAACCCCAGAAGAATACATAGTGCAGCAATATTTTAAAACAAATTATTTCTTCTAAATGGTGACATACAGTATTACCCATCCTAGGAATGTTGTTAATTTTTTCCTCTCAAGCCAATAAAGTTGTAAAAAGAAAAAGGATCCACAAGCCTGTCTCTATATTCAGTCCTCCATACAGCCTGATCACACAGTCATTTGATACATCCGGTCCCAGTCTGCAGCTGCAAAGCAATAAAAGCAGGAAGCAGAATACAAGACTTGGAATATCCGAAATGCTAGTAAAAATTGTGTTTTGCCTTAATTATAGATCCAAATTTGATGGGAGAAACCAAGGTATGGCTCGTTTTGACTGTGAGCCCCTAAATTTGCATCTGTCAGATTTAAAAAGAATATAAACCTCTCATCTATATTAATTTATATTGCTCATTGTTACCTCTTAAAATATATAAGACTATGAACATGATCAGTGGAAACCATCTGTATCACCCCTAGAAAGCTTTTTTTTTTATTTAGAAAAGAAAGAGGGGTTAACGGATGTGCACGAGGGGAATTAAATCCCCTCGCAGTGTTACACCCCATTGGCATCTCATGGCATTAGTGGGCCAATGGGAAGGGGTGAGGGTTAGTTGGCCTATCAGGAGAGGTGCAGGGGTTCTAAAAGGAGAGCAGATGTGACCTCCCCCTTTTTCTCCCTAGATCTCAGCATGCCACAAGACCGGAGAGATATCCATTTACCCACCACAGCCCACCTGTTGTTTATTAGTTACCTTTCTCTGGCGCAGTAGCTTAGTTAGGAGGTACAGATAGTCAGTTGTGTAGTCAGTTGGTTGTAATTTTTTGGAAGTTGTTAAGGTTTTTTATGGTTTAGGAATTGATTATGGACTGGAAAAACAATTTCAGCGGATTTCAGAAAACGCAAGGGCTGAGGGTTAGTTGGTGAGGGTTAGTTGGCCTATCAGGAGAGGTGCAGAGGTTCTAAAAGGAGAGCAGATGTGACCTCCCCCCTTTTTCTCCCTAGATCTCAGCATGCCACAAGACCGGAGAGATATCCATTTACCCACCACAGCCCACCTGTTGTTTATTAGTTACCTTTCTCTGGCGCAGTAGCTTAGTTAGGAGGTACAGATAGTCAGTTGTGTAGTCAGTTGGTTTTAATTTTTTGGAAGTTGTTAAGGATTTTTTATGGTTTAGGAATTGATTATGGACTGGAAAAACTATTTCAGCAGATTTCAGAAAACGCAAGGGCAGTTATTGTGACTACTGGTTATTTTATTTTTGTGTGGAAGTTCCTTATAACATGCAACTGGCGTGTTGTGGCTAGGTTTTTGCCCCGGCAGGCGGGCCATCTTATTGGTTAATTGGGTAAAGAATTGCGGTATTCACTTGTTCAGAGATGCAGCCATAGGCGGTATCACATGGATTACCCTTAACCCTGATTGGAATAGATATGAGTGAGTATAGTGGTACCAAAGGCGCTTCTCTAAAAAAACGAGTTTAATCAATGGTAAGTATATAAAACCAGTCAACAATGTAGCAATTATAGAAAAAGCAAAAACATAGATCTAGAGTGTTAATTCAAGTAGCAAGAAAATGCAAATAATGACAGAAATAGATTATGGAGGACTTGATGGGATAGGGCACAATACCACTATATATTGACTTCTTAGGTCTCACCCTATATTATAGAGTGTGGGGGGTAAACAGTTCTCCTGTGGATAATGCTAGTTCACCTTGAGGTCAAATGTGGGTGTGCAAAGTTCAACCACACATATATGTATGGTATGGTCTGTTAGATAATGCAGTTGATGTGCAGTGACAGCTGGCTCACAATGTGAAGTCCGATGATGCTCAGTCCAACGATAGATAAGTGTATACTGAAAGTATCCACAGTGTGACAGTCAGGGTTATCTTGGTTAAGCCGGGTGGGAGACGACTCTCCTCTATATATGCCGAAGGTTCCTTCTGTTCTCTCCTCCCTGTGTATCCCCCGTTCCTTTGGACAGTTGGAGGTGGAACTAAATTACCTGGATATCTAGGCTGCTGGCGAGGTGATGCCTTTGGTGGTGTTCAGCAGTGTTTTTCCAGGTCCCTGTTTGTTGTTGGTAGCTGGTGAAGGTGTCTGTTTGTCCTCAGTTACCAGGGACATTAAAACTTAACTCCCCATAAATGCTGCTCCTCTGTGCACAGGAGATAGCGGTAGTGTTTCCACTCGGTCAGGCATTGCTGGCTAGGTAGAGAGCTCTCTAATGTGCCAAACCTACGCATTTCACCCAGAGAGTGGACTTCTTCAGGGATAAATCAAGTGCACCTATCTGTGTCTCGGAAGAAAGTGGAAACCCTACCGCTATCTCCTGTGCACAGAGGAGCGGCATCTATTGGGAGTCAAGTTGTAGCATCCCTGGTAACCGAGGCAGCATTATACAGCAGCCTGGACTGCAGCTAAAAAGGTACCAGCGAGAGGAAGGCAACGGCGCCCTGGACAAACAGACACCGTCACCAGCTACCAACAACCCTAACAACAGAGGAGAAAGCAGGGATCTTAAAAAACACTGCTGAACGCCACCAAAGGCATCACCTCTTCCTTGCCAGCAGCCTAGATATCCAGGTAATTTATCTCCACCTCCGCAACTGCCAACTGCCACTTATCTATCGCTGAACTGAGCATCATCCAACTTCACGTTGTGAGCCAGCTCTCACTGCACATCAACTACATTATCTAACACACCACACCATACATATATGTGTGGTTGAACTTTGCACACCCACATTTGACCTCAAGGTGAACTAGCATTATCCACAGGAGAACTGTTTACCCCCCACACTCTATAATATAGGGTGAGACCTAAGAAGTCAATATACAATGGCACTGTGCCCTATCCCATCAAGTCTTCCAAAATCTATTACTGTCATTATTTTCTTGCTACTTGAAGTAACACTCTAGATCTATGTTTTTGCTTTATGTATAATTGCTACAACTTATTGGTTAGATTGTTATTTAGGTTGTTATAGGTAGTTAATTAACTAAGGTAGGACTGGGTTATTTGATATTATGCATGACTACACTCTGCCTATTCTTCGTCACCTTTTAGCAGATGCCCCCTTTCCATTGTAATCCCCTAATAAAGCTGTTGTTCTTTATAAGGTACCATAGTGGGTTAGTATTTTTGATCGGGTGTCATGGGGTGTTATTACTGCTTGGGGGTTTATGTTAAACAGAACAAGATTGTTACAGCTTTAGATTTCTTGCTTTTAACTGCAGGTGCATTTTAAAAAGTAATTGGTCCCATGTGCAGTATTTGTACACCCATCCACCCCCACATCAACCCTTTAGGCTGAAAGCCCATATAGTTGAAATACAGTATCATGTGTGATCTGTTTATTTCTACTAGAGAGACTTGCAGAAACCAGCCAATACACTCTCTCTGGACCTGATTCAGAGATTGAAAATAAGAAATTAAAGTTACACCTGGGCTAAACCATGTTGATTTCAGGGGAGTCAAATTTCATTTGTTGCAACAGTATTATAGTTAAAAGGTGATGTTTCCCAGCTCAAGTCTAATTAGCAGTTTAAAAGTGAAGCTGATCAGGTATCTGTGTGCAATAAGTAAGAGCAAAGCATTCTCCCAGCATGCATAGAATAAAATTAACTTGACTCCCCCTGAAATCAACATGGTTTTGCCTAGGTGTAACTTTAAGTTCTTATTTTCAGCCTCTGAATCAGGCCCTCTGTGTGGCAGCTGCTGCCAATCTAAAGGGGACACAAAGCCTCAGTGAATCATTTAGACTGGCAGCAGTGAGGACACACTGCACTGACTGGCTTCTGACTTTGGAGCGTCTGCTTATGACTAGGACTGCAGGAAAAGAATTAGTGTCCCCTTTAGATTTGCTTATTTGATGTAATGGTTTTTGGTCAAAAACCCGGGTTACAGCCGAAACCCAGGTTTTTGGTGGTTATCTGAAAGGTGCCCTCTGCCTGAACCCAAGTCTAATGACCCGGGTTAAAAAAAAAAATTCCTGGGTCTGACCCGGAAAGGGGTGTAATGTGAAAGGTGCCATCTATACAAAAGTGATTGGAGGCATTTGTGTACTATTGCTATGGCATTAGTACACTAACCGCTCCCAGGAAGCCGTGCAGACCATGAATTTCCTGTAAATCCAGGAATTTCACAGGTGAGAGCTTTTTTTCACCCTGGCAATTCACCCGGCAATAAGCCAGTGGTGATTTGAAATAAATAATAATATATTATGTTAAATTTATGTTAAATAGAAAGACTTAGGTGCAAGGTGAGTGTAAATGGGAACCCCCTGATCTAAGGGATTGCACATATTATAGAAACACTACTGTTTAATTGCCTGAATCCAGTCATTAGCCTTTGATATAACTATATTTTTGGTTTTAATCCAATGTACTTTGCATAATGACTCTTTCTGCTACTGGCATTAAGGCTAGGCCAGTTATAAAGACCTTGGGCCAAATTTACTAAGCCGCGGGTTTTGAGAAAGTGGAGATGTTGCCCATAGCAACCAAGATTGTAGCTGACATTCTCTAGTATGTAATAGGAAAGTGAGAGCTAGAAGCTGATTGGTTGCTATGGGCAACATCTCCACGTTTCAAAATTTGCAGCTTAGTAAATCTGGCCCCTTACCTCTGTTTGATTATATCAAAGTTAAATTAAGTTAAACAGTCAAACAATTTATGTAATGAACATTTTTTTGTGTTTATTTTCAAGAAAAGCATGGCTTTGTTTTTTCTACAAGCATTTTATTTCTTTAAGTCATTATAAGCATACATGACATACAGTGAGTAAGCATAGATTCTCAAGCCTGGCATAACAGTCAAGATAGTGGGCCGTATTCAGAGATCCGCTAAAAGTACACAAATATAAGCACGTCCATTGCATGACACTAATCTCACATGGACGGACTGAGGATGATTTAAGAGCGCCTCGACTACCCTTATCTTTAAGTGGCATTTCCGTGCATATAATGCCTCTGTACGTGCGTATCTAACTAACCGCGCCCTCACCGCGGCCACAAATGGTCATTTAAATGCTTCCCCGCCCACTTACACTGATCTTTCTCCGGACGGATTATAAACACGCCCCTCCGTACGGATCTTCCCATGTGCCATTCACAAGTCCACACCTAATGGACTTCTGTGCGTAAAATCAATGTAGATTGCGTAAATTTAGTTACTACACATGCGCAGTTCATTGGATCTTAAAAATACGTACGGAACTTCCCGCAAAAACAGACCTCTGAATATGGCCCAGTATTTAAACCAGAATCTTACATTATTTGAATAGCTAACATTTTTAGCAAACATTGAAATTAAGAACATATATAAACAGTCGAAAACAAATAAAACGAAAAAGAAAAACTGAAACAAAATAAGCGCTTAGGATAAATAAACTAACATTTAATTTACATCATAAGTTATAAATATAAAACATTAAAAACAACATATGGCTCAATAGAATCAGTCCCCAGATCGTCCCACAGTTGTTGATCAGGTGTAGGTGTTATGCACAATCAATTGCTTGTTTAGAGCTAGAAGTGGTACCAAATATATTATAATTCCAATTCAGATGGTAAATAGATGATATACTTAGCTTCTCTGTAGAAATGTGCAGCAGAGTTAGTACAACAGGAGATGGTTGGCGGTGAAAGCTGTGAGATGGAATATTAGCTATCAAGGAGGTTGAAAAGTAGCAAGCTCTGTAGCAAAGATGATGAATAAACCTGCACACTGCTGTGTAGGAACTTCGGATCGGGTCCGCGTACTACAGATACTAGGGTTGGCGGCTATAGTCGGCGATGGAATAAAGGGGTCTGACAGACCAAGATGCCGCTTTTTCCTATAGAAAACTGTAGATAGAGTTATTATAGCTGTTGAGCACACAGGCTCTCTGGTGCGGCACCCACTCTCGGATCCAGGTGAAATCAGCTGCAGAAATCCTCTATAATTACACCGCCTCCACAAACTCTCTCCAAACTCTATTAGATATTCCAAAGTCCAGATTCTGCTACATATAATTAATATAGAAGCAGTATGTCCAACTTGCCAACAAAAGATACCACTTTATCAAGAAATTTAATATATCAAGTGTCCTTGGGAGTACAAAGAGCCACCTTGATGCATTTCTTCATTTCAAGAATTATTTCATCAGAAGGTAAGAGTTTTTGTGTTCACAGGGGTTGTCTTAAAGAAGATGTTAATTGTACCACCTGTATGGTTTACCCATTATTTACTAGATTGATGTTACTACACACAAAAAAACAATAAAACTATATATGACAAAAATAACAAAAATTAAAACAAAAATATGAATATGAATAAAAATGAAAATAACAATACAAATTAATAGTTAAAAATAAAAATGAACAAAAATAAAGATAAAAATGGAAATAAAAATATAAATATAAAATTAAAATAAATTATATAACAATAAATACATATTTTCCTAAAAATACTTAATTGACAAAGTCTTATTGAAGTGAATGATACTGTCAAGTAGACATAACTATATTTCTTTCTTGTATAGAAATACAATATTCAGCTATATATAGTACATGCATATTGTATACATATATAGACATTCATTATTAGACCTAGAGAGGGAAATGATATTTCAAAAGACATTAGAAGATATATATAAAGCTGATAAAGCAAGAATAAATTTATTTATATATATAAGCACGTAGATATATAGAGAAATCTTCAAATAGCAGTTATGATAGCCTTGTTATGATATAATATTGTTATGATAGCCTGGAAATATCCTTTACTACAAAGAAACTTATGTTTCTCCTTGGAAGCTAAGGACAAAAAAAAGGAAATAAATTTCTCACCCCATAGCTGTAGCCTCCAAAATTTGTTTAAAATTGATTTAATTCAATGGTTTCCTTTAGCCCATAAGGAGTCACAAAAGCTGAAAGATCCAAAATGACTCCCTCTGTGACAAGTGAGTAAATTGGTTGCCTCCTGTGGCAGTTTTATTTAGTAATTCTATACCTTTAATTGACAATACCTCAATTCTATCACCATGTTGGTTGTTTACATGGCGGGAAACAGTGTGGAGTCTATTATTCTTAGAGACATTCCTAGGATATTCAGAGAATCTTAAGCTTTAGAAACAAACTAATGAGATGAAAATGTATTTAATGTACATTTTTTTGTGTTTATTTTCAAGAAAACCGTGGCCTTTTTTTCTTATTTATTTAAGTCATTATAATCATACCTGACATACAGTGAGTAAGCATAGATTCTCAAGCCTGCTATAACAGAGAAGATACTATTTATACCAGAATCTTACATTATTTGAATAGCTAACATTTTTAGCAAACATTGAAATTAAGAACATATATAAACAGTCTAAAACAAATAAAACAAACAAAAAGAAAAACTGTGCTGTGTTTGAGATGTTAGATGTTAACAGATAGCAACAGTGACGGCATAGGCAAGACAAAGGATATAGAATTCTTGAAATGAGTGAAAAATTGATTAACTAAGGATCAAGAATGAAGTTCTAATGACTGTGTAAGAGGCCTGTCCCAATTCTGTTATAGGTACCAAGAGGTAGAAGTAAAAACTTAAAGAATGTCATTCTGTAAAGAGTCATGCAGACTTGCAAGATAGTATTTACATTTTGTACTAAATCATAATACCCCTGTCTCTATATCTGGGAAAGAAGCTCTCCTATCTAAGAGCATCACATTATGTAAATCTTTGCAGACTTCTGTGAGTGAAGGGGGGAAGGGGAAACCCAGTGACGCAGCATGGCTTTATGTGCTAAGGTAATCAAAACAGTTAACCACGGTTTTGAGGCAGCTGTAAGTAAAGAGGACAAAACTGAGGACCACTCATCAAAGTTACAAAAGAGCATTTTGTACTGGGTATTTAAGAACTGTTATTCCAAGGATACGCTTAAAATAATCCTTAATTTTATCCCAGAACCTCACTATTTTCTTGCAAGACCAAAAATTCTGAAGAAGAGTTGCCTCCTCCCTCTTGCACTTAGGGCAAATGCCTGTTTCCTCAACCACAAAATGTGCCCTCTGTGCTTGTGATATATAAGCCCTGTTCAGAATCTTCAGATGAATTTCTTTTAGATTGGCTGCTTGCAGCCATTTCATAATATTAGTTATTTTGAGAACAAAGTAGGTTTCAGATCTCCAGGTACTGTATATCTCATTGCCAACTGTCTAAGAGTTAGCGGATTATTAGAGAGTAGGCCATCATAGACGTGCCTTATTTAAAATTTATTTTAAAAAAAATTTGAAATAGTTCCCATTACATTATTATGTGGCCATTTTAGTTGGTATCATGTAAATGATAGGATATAATGACGTGCCTGTAAGTACATAAAGAATTGACCATTATGCAAGCCATGCTTTATTTGCAGTTGTTGAAATGTACAGTCAGGTGCATAAATATTGGGACATCGATACAATTCTCATATTTTGGGCTCTATACACCCATAAATATTGGGACATCGATACAATTCTCATATTTTGGGCTCTATACACCAACACAATGGATTTGAAATGAAACAAAAAGATGTGCTTGTTTAACTGCAGACTTTCAGCTTTAATTTGAGGGTATTTACATCCAAATCAGGTGAACGGTGTAGGAATTACAACGGTTTCTATATGTGTCTCCCACTTTTTAAGGGACCAAAAGTAATGGGACAAACTAAACAAAACAATATCA
>WWET01006413.1:37530-52474 GCA_011038615.1 Limnodynastes dumerilii
TTTCACAAATCCATGCTGATTCCCACTAATAATCTTATTGCTCATCAAGAAATCCTGTATATTATCCCTTAGTATACCTTCCAGCAGTTTTCCAACTATTGATGTCAGACTCACAGGTCTATAATTACCCGGTTGTGATCTTATTCCCTTTTTAAACAATGGCACTACATCTGCTATGCGCCAATCCCTTGGTACACAGCCTGTTGAGATTGAGTCTATGAAAATTAAAAACAATGGTCTAGCAATATATATATATATTATAAGCAGGTAAAATACCAAAATTGAAAAACAGGTGGGCATGAACTTATTAATTGATATTTATTATGATAAGAATCACAATGCTTATTTACAAAAGAATAAAAAAAATGGACATACAACATACAAAACTGTTTTTTATAAAATAAAAAGTTGAAAATGGAGAAAGTATTTACGCAAATAACCTTCCATGTCAAGAAAGACCAGCAATAAGGGACACCTCTTTCATTTGAAAGACCCATGAAATGAACAATATTATGGGCTGGATCCAGACCAAGTTAAGTGCTTGAACTTATTTTCTCCTTTGCTAAACCATGTTGTTTGCAGGGTTGAAAGGCGATGTTTCCTATACCAAGTCTAAATAGCAGTGTGATAGTAAAGCTGGTCAGTATCAGTGTGCAGTAAGCAATTCAAAGATATATCCCTACATGCAAAGAATAAAATTAACTTGACTCCCCCTGAAATCAACATGATTCAGCCCAGGAGTTACTAAGTTCAATCATTTAACTAAGTCTGGATCCAGCCCTATGTTCCTACAGTATACAACATTTTTTAAATGCAAAAACTGCTCCTCTCCAAACAGCCTCCACCTTTGTGACAAGTGACAGGTTTGGGTCTGGACAGACTCTTCTTCAAAGATCTGGCTTTTATGACTTCCCCAATATCCTGATTCATTTACAACAGGGCCATACTTGTTCTGCACCACTACATTAAAGCTATTGCCACAACAAAACCAGAACCTGACCAAATAAAGGTCACTCTATATCATGATATTAATTTATACGCATGATATTTGATTCTATCCTGACAGGGGCTGAATCGAATCCCAGAATTGGTCCATATTATTATGATGAATTGAGTCAGGTTGATGATGAGTAAAACTGGGACATATCAATCATGTCCTTACTATCTTTCGTTAGATTTCCAGACTGATTACTTAGTCTATAAATAACATTAGAGACATGCTCTCCTCTTAATATAGTGGGGAGATGTTTCCCTGACTTGTTTCCATTTCTGTAAAATTGCTATCTAGTGGCAGAGTTTTGATTATCAGTTAATTGAGCTAGACATGATTCAAACAGATTTTTTTGTGTAGATAGATACCCTTATTTCATTGAGTCAGTACTTGTTTATAAGTATCGAATGCTATTTCTAGTGCTAATTGCGACTGGCAATAATTTTGTGATATCTTAGTGGTATACTTCATTATATAAGATGTGATAGCAGTTTTCCAGAACAGTTGTGGGTTGCTGTTATGTTTATTATTTGTGTACAAATATTCAAACCAGGCTGCTCTAAGTGAATCTTGAAAAACATGTGAAGAAGATAGGTGAGTTGGAAATCTCCATTGTCTATACATCCCTTTGGGGCTCAGGTTTGTCATACTAAACAAAATTGGTGTATGGTCTGATAATATAATTGGTAAAATTCCTGTAGCTACAACCTTTGGAAGAAGAGTAGAGGAAATTAAAAATAAATCAATTCTAGACGGTGAGCTATGGGCGGCTGAGAGGCACATAAATTCTTGTTTGGGTGGGTTATTAAAAAGCCAAACATCAGTCAAATGAAGCTGTTTGCAAAGGTAAGTAATGCCAACTCTTGGGATTTTTCTTGGGATTTTTCTCTTAGAAGTCCTCCGACAGTCAAAAGCACTGGATGCAATGGTATTAAAAACACCTCCTAAAATAATGTGAGAATCAACTTGTTAACAAGCTCAAGGAAAAAGGATTTGTCAGAAATATTTAGGGCATAGATATTTCATAGGACAAATTAATTTTGATCTATGGTAAGCTCTACCAAAACATATCTTCCATTGGGATCAGACTGTTTTGAAATTACATTACAGGGGATGCTTTTTCTTATTAAAATTATTAATCCTCTGGATTTACTGTCATAGGAAGAATATGCTAATATCTTTAAATTAAGTAGGGACAACCTTTCATGTTCAGCTTCTGTTAAATGCGTCTCTTGGAAATAAACCAAATCTTAATGACGTTGGGGTCGATCCTAAGGAACGGTCAACAGGAGAATGGGCGATAGGGTACGTTATTCCCCTATATTGAAGGTTGTGCGCATGTGCACAACCTTCTTATGATGCCATAACTGCCGGCGTACGTAATGCCAGCTCTTATGAAAAGGGGGCTCTCTCCCTTTACGCATGTCGTATCTCTGCCGAGAAGCTGTATGAGCTGCAGCAGTAGTTACATAGAGCAGTGCTCCTGTATGAGCGTTTCCTGCTTACAAAAATAGCGTCGCAGAGGAGGAAGGGAAGGTAAGGAAAAAGAGGAGAGGCTGAAGGGACATGATTGTGAATACTGTGGGTCGGATGGAGGCACATAATGGGGAATACTGGGGGTCGGCTGGAGGCACATTATGGTGAATAATTGGGGGGGGCAATGGGTAGCTACAAGGAGGGGACAGAATTACCAGATGGGCACACAAAGAGGAAACAGAAACAATGTATGGATACAAGAGGGGACAGAAACAATGGATGGATAAAGAGAGGGGCAGAAACGATGGATGAACACAAGAGGGGGCCGAAACAATGGATGGATAAACAGAGGGGCAGAAACAATGGATGGACATAAGGAGGTGGCAGAAATGCTACATGGGCACACGAGGGGGCAGAAACAATGGGTGGACTTAAGGAGGGGCATAAAGGCTACATGGGCACACAAAGGGGCAGAAACAATGGATGGACACGGAGTGGGCACACAAGAAAGGGTCAGAATTAATGGCTGGAAACAAATGGGGCACAAAAACTATATGGACATACAAAGAGCAAAACAAATCTTTAATTAAGTTGGAAAAACCTGTAAAAAATAAAACATAAAGGGGTAGATCCAGAACTCCGCTTGCAATCTGCTTACTCGCGTAGCTTATTTACGCGCGCGTACTTTCTATACACTCCCTTAGGCACACCCCTTGAATGTACGTATTTTGACCGACTTCCGCGATTTAAACCATACCTCAACTTTTGCACATGTAACCGCTGTTGTCCGCACACGTACGGATGGGTAACACGTATTTACGCAGCAAAGCACATATTGTACAATTTAAATGAAAACCCTCGCCTACATAGTGTATTTCAGAAGTAGTTTTGGCTCACGTAAATTTGGCACGCCCACACGTACGGATTTACGTGACTAATACCTGAATGGCCCATACATTCAGATTTACGTTACGTTATGGAGTGTGTTTACTCTGGTGCGCATACGCATTACCTACAAAATAGTGATTTTATGTGTCCGCCAGGCGTAAATCCAGTCGGAAGTGTTGTTCTGGATCTGCCCCAAAGTCTCTCTGTTGGGTTTTGGGCATTAGGATGTTCTCTGTATTGGATTGTGGTCACTATAAATCTCTTTTTATTTGATTGAGAAGTCAGTAGACATAATATTAGATGGGGCAATAACATACCGGTAGGTTAACTGGCTGCTGAGTAAATAAACCCTAATGTATATATGTGTTATGGACTTTAGTATGTAGCTCCTATAGTGGCAGGGACTGATGTGAATGTAAAAATGCTGCAGACAATCTGACTAAGCGTTAATAATAAAAATTATACCTCATTTACATTATTGTGAAAAAGTTGTGAAGTTAAGGATTTTCTGCTAGGGGGCACCAGCAAAATCTTGCCTAGGACACCAGATTGGTTAGGGCCGGCCCTGGGTTGACTCCCCCAATGACTTTACCACTCCCACAATAAGTTAGCCACGACCCTTTTACGGCACAAATACAGTTACTACTCAATAAGGGGGGAGCGCCAATATGAGAAGGTGTGCTGAGGGTGAGAAAAGGTTGAGGAGCTCTGCTCTAGTGAGATCTTTGTAATTATCTCTGATGGGTCCTAGATGGTAAGCTTGTTCAATAATAAGCTGGTCATTAGGAAACTGAACGTTCACAAGCTTAGGGAGGGTAATTGTTAAGAATTGTTCCAAAGCTGCTTCTTTTACAGACTCAGGAATCCCAATTAAACGTAGATTATTCCTGCATGAACAATTCTCTAAGTCATCAACTCTGTTCCAGAGTTGCTGCAATTGCTTTTGAGAAGAGCTAGTTTTCTCTTTAAGATTGGCAATATTGTAGAAAGCTTCACCTAATTTTTGTTCATTTTGTTGCACCTGCTTAGAAGTTTGTAGGATTTGCTCCTTTAATTCCTGACTGGTTTCCTTTATAGCCCAAACTACATCAGTGTAGGATGTGGGACCAGATGAAGTAGATTCAGAAATTGGTTTTGTAGAACTGTCCATTGAGTTTCTTTTGTCAACGGGAAAGTCTCCTTTTTTATTTTTTTCCCCTTATCTGCTTTTGCCCTAGGTCTGGGTTAGGCAAACTTAAACACTCAAAGAGCCATTTGGACCTGTTTTCCCCAGAAAAAAAAACCTCGGGAACTAAAATGAAGATAACACTCCATATATCGATTTTTACCTTTATGCTATGTATAAAAAAAAAACTATAGTGTGTTGCATTATGAAATCAATTAACCTGCTCCTTTTGTGACCCTTATATGTGTCCAGCCTCCTTTTGTGCCCCAATTATATGTATCCGCCTCCATTTGTGCCCCCTTTATATATGTCCAGCCTCCTTTTGTGCCCCATTTATATGTGCCCAGCCTTCTTTTGTTCCCCCTTTATATGTGCATCAGCCTCCTTTGTGCCCCTAGCAGAAAAGCCTAGCAGTCTAGATTAGGGGCCTCATTTACTAAGGTCGAATTAAGTAAAATCGCCGGTGTTTGCTGTACTTTACCAGCGATTTTCAAGTCTCTGTATTTACTAAAGCAAAATCTCCACAAAGTCTCCGGAGATGAGTGGAGACTTAAATCGCCGATGTTTAAATCTCTCTGGCGATTTTTAGCATGAGGAGCATACAAATCTCTGGATTTACTAAGGGGAGACTTTCAAAATCGCAGGTATTTGGCCTGAAAGTCTCCCGAGTTAAATCTCAGGGGGGTGAGTGGAGAGTTTGTTACAATCACTACTTTGTAAGATGCTTGAATCTGAAGTAAGCTACTGAAACCTCATTGGGCTGGATCCAGACCTAAGTGCATGAAATTAGTTACACCTGGGCTAAACCATGTTGATTTCAGGGGAGTCATATTTCATCTGCTGCAAACAGTTTTAGAGTAGAGAGGTGATGTTTCCTATCCCAAGTCTTAATAACAGTGTGATAGTAAAGCTGGTCAGTGTCTGTGTGCAGTAAGCAATTTAAAGATATATCTCTGCATGCAAAGTATACCATTAACTTGACTCCCCCTGAATTCAACATGGTTTAGCCCAGGCTATATTATAGTATGTGCAATTACTAGACTCATATACCCCTCTATATTATAGTATGTGCAATTACTAGACTCATATACCCCTCTATATTATAGTATGTGCAATTACTAAACTCATATACCCCCCTATATTATAGTATGTGTAATTACTAAACTCATATACCCCTCCTATATTATAGTATGTGTAATTACTAGACTCATATATCCCTCCTATATTATAGTATGTGTAATTACTAGACTCATATACTCCATACATATTTTAATAAATAACAATAAAACGGTGTAAAAATGAAAGTGAAATATTTCTATATAATTAAATTGAATATAAATATACTATATATGTCCTGATAATACTGTGTTGTGTATCTCCATAAATGGAAGCTAGAATACAAACATAAATTATTAAGAATAATTCTAAAAAGCTATCAGACAAATAAGAGGACTCAATATTAATAAGGCTCAATAAACTACTGTAATAAGGTTTTATATATATGCCCACAGTAAGGTTTAATGTGCCCAAATGATCATTATTTTGCTATGGGGGGAGTATTAAGATTTAAACTCTAATATGGGGAGTATTATTAACAGGGCCACTGTCCACCAAAAAAACTTTTCATATATCCTAAGAACATCACCTTTGTTTCTCTCCAACCCCCACCCTAGTCTCTGTCACTATCCAAAACCCAACCCCAGAGCTCTGTCTCTCTCTAACCCCCACTGCGGGCCCCTGTTTCTTTTTCTGCAGCCCTTACCCCAGGTCCCTGTTTTTACCTCTGCAGCCCCCATTCCATACCCTTGTTTCTCTCTCTCTCTCTCTCTGGTCCCCACTCCATGCCCCTGTTTCTCTCTCTCTCTGATCCCCACTCCATGCCTGTTCCAGTTCCAATTTCTCTCATATCTCTATAACCTTTTCTCTTTCCTGCTCTTCTGCTCCCGTAACTCTGGGTCCCGCTGCAGATTTTAGAGCATTTCCTCCACAAAATCGCGGGTCAGTTCGGGCGGAGCTTATAAAGAGGGGAGGGTCTTATATGCCGAGACCTGGCCAGTACTGGGCTGTACAGGCTCTCTTTGAAATTGCTAAGTGATACCGCCTGTCGGTCCTTCTATTCAGTGTACAATGCCCCCTATGGTTACCGGCTACTTGTCTGGGGCAGCTGTGGTGCCTGTGGGGAGAACGATCAGCTGGTCAGTTTTATTAGATAAATCAATTAAATCTGTGTACAGTTTGTTGATTTTAATCAATGTGGAGACAAATTATATTGTTTTAACTAATAAAACTGACCAGCTGATCGCATCCCCCACAGCTGCTCCGGACAAGTAGCCAGTAAACATAGAGTGCAGCACACACTGAATAGAAGGACCGATGGGGCGGTATCACTGTCAATCCGACGGGAGCTAAAGTGAAAGCTGATGCAGATAAACCTTGAGGGATCATACACAGAAGTGTGTCGGGACCACCGAAGCTAAGCAAGCAGCACCCAGCAGCCACAGATAGGGAAGTGTAGACTTGTGAGTACATTGCAGTTACTATCTATATTTAAATTTAGTGACATTCTGCAGTACTTGCTATTTTCAGATTTATCTTAATCACATAAGCACTAAAATCGGCTCCATCTCCAGTGATTTAAAGTGCCAGTAAACAACACCGGCGCTTTAAATCGCCATTGAACAATCGGCAGACATCGCCTGTGTTTAATAATCGCCAGCCAAAAGTGCCTAATAGTAAATACAACGCTTTAATTCTCAAAGTCTCCACTCAACACAGGCGATGTCTGGCGATTTGCAGAGGCGATTTAACGCGCCCCTTAATAAATGAGGCCCTAGGAAACAGTGAACACCTGCTGGGTCAGGATAGTAAGCAGGCAGGATAATAAGAGAGTGGGGGAGGGTATCTCAAGGTCCACTGTCATCTGACTGTCAACTTCCATAATGAGGTCAGCTCAGTCCAGGCTGCTTTTATGTCCAGCGTGCAAGCCTCACTCCAGATAGCTGGTAGGAAGGAGGCAACATTGAATGATGCGCCTCCATTCAAGACGGCCCGCCGGAGATGGTCCCTCCGCTCCCATGTGCCTGTTAGGTCAGAGGCGTTGGGAGAGAACCTAAGGAGTGTCCCAGAGCCAAGCAAAGCACCCAGCAGGTTACCGGAGGAGCAAGGAAGTCACTGATATTGCTGTAGAGCGCCGATAGATAGGTGGGTGCTGATAAAACACCCAGATTTTGTCTCCGGCCTATTAGCTCAGCGGTGCATGTCTCTCCAGGCTTGCAGTCAGGCCACACCCCCAGCATGGCCTTTTTTAATTAGTATGTAAACTTTAAAAAAAAATACTTTTTAATACCACCTTTCAATTGAAAAACATCAATTAGTAATACAATTCCTTGTTATAGGTTTCAAAGCATTTATACAATCTATTTTTCAAATTGGTTGTGAACAGAGTTGTCATCTAATGTTGTTTTATTATCTATTTATGCACAATGAAATTCATGTGACACTTGCTTTGTATTTTTTTTTGTTTGCTTGTTACAAATTACTTGCTTGACATATTTTCTTGATTTTCTCCAAAGTTTACACTTTTACCATAGCTGTATCATTTAAAAATTGCATTATGCAATACTAGCTTATCTAAGTTGATATATTTGTAAATTGTTGTTTGTTAATGTAGCAAATTTTAAAAAGCAAAGATACAAACAAATATGCACATTACCATCACCTACATTTTAATCTATTTATTTGTTTATTTTTAAAAGCTGCTGTATTTAATTAGCTCTATTAAATTAAAGGTTTAGTCACTTTCATAAAATGTAAATTTTAGACCTGAAAGTTTTACATTACTAAAATTGTTGTCAAAAGAAAACCTTTAACTATGTCCAGTTTTCATTTCTTTTATGCCTTTGATAACAGGATGGCTGATGGTTGTAAACATGCTGAAGTATTCCCTCTGCATTAATTCAGGTCAAACTGTCAAACCAATAGCAGAATGACAGCATGAAGTGAATCATAAATCAAAGATCAGCTTCTCTGTTAACTGAATTGAAATGCATTGCAAGTGGCCAAGAAATGAAGGTTTAGATGATCACTTCATCTTGATTATTTATGCTACAGACTTCTCATGTTGACAGCACTCACAAATACATAAAGAAATTGTACTAAACGAAACATCAGATATTATATATTAGTAGGCTTGTGGCTGATCCCACAAGCCTACTAATATAGGCTTCCGCATGCTAAATGCTAGTAGAACAATGTAGCTGTTCCAGATTTGTGCTTTTGTCTATTTTTTTATGCAGAAGCACAGCAGGAAACCGCATTGTGTATGTTTAGAACATGGGCGAGCACAGAAAGTCAGTCGTAAGGCTCCCCATGCACCTGACTGCGTCTGTGTGCACTAGTGGAAAGGGATGTTCCATGATATTTAAATGAAAAAAGGCACATTTCTGTGCTTCTGCTATGCACGGCTCCTGTTCATTGTGCCTGTGCTTGTTAAATTAACAATGTCCTACACATGGGGAAAAATAAATAAAGAAGAATTTTATGAATGAATGTATTAATTATCAAAAGTGTTGGTCATACACTACACCACAGTTTTTTCCTTTTTTTTATGCCTGAACAGAGCATATTGCTGCAAAGTATGCTCATGCATTATTCTAATTAGGGATCTATATTTGTTGGGAGGTTTTAGATAACTGTAAAGAAAAAAAAGTCAATTTAAAACCGATTAGAGTCTCTGCAACTGTAGGTTGCTTTCCGAAGTAGAGACAGCCGAAAATTTAATTTTGGCTGTCCCTTTTTTGAATAGCTAACATTATAGATTTTTTTATATGAATGGGTGAGTATGCAGATCTGCATACTCACCCATTCATTTTCGGAAGTGTCACCAGACCCGACACACACCTGCCGCAGGAGAGGTAAGTAACCTCTCCGGAGACTTTTAGTGTTAGGGGAAGGGTTAAGGCCATGGAAGGGGAAGGTCAGGCTTAGGATCAGGCTACGGGGAAGGGAGGGTTAGGCTCAGGTCGGTTTAGTGTAGCTTGGAGCGCAGCAACAGCCCTGTTTCTCTGAGTGTTTCCCTAAAATCCCTCACTAGCTCAAGGTTGGTATACGCTTTAGAAGGAAGATATTTTAATCAATGAAAGCCTCTATTAATAGCAAGAATACAGCCTTGCAAACCTAACACACCTAAGAACAAAAATAAAAATAATATATGTTTAAAAATGTACTCTCTATACAGTACACTCTACTTTTTGTTCTTTTTCTTTTACATAAGCCATGTACTGCCACACACTTTGCTCAAGCATATTTTTTTTTTAGATTATAATAGTTAAGAATTTTTAAAGTTTACAAATTAATTACAGAAAAATGTAAACTTTTGTATAGGCTGCTACATTACACCTCAACCTGGTTGCCTATACACAGGTCTATAAATATGTATATGTGTTTTAAATTGTGCTTATATTTATATTCAGTACTATCTCTTCAGATATAATAATTAATTCTGGATAAAGAGCTCTATTTACCTTTTCTCGTTCCTCAGGGGATCGATGCTGCTCGAGTCTGGCAGCTCCCCTTTAAAATTTACTAATACTCACCCCTCCGCCAAGGTCCCTTGAAGTCCCGCGATGTGCTCTGCCCGCATCGCAGGCCACTTCATATTGAATGAAGTCCTGCTCATGCGCAGAGACTACACTGCCGGACTTAGAAAATTTCAAGCCCAAATATAAAAAACCACTGCGCATGCGCAGGGTCTTCATATCGGGGCTGGAATCTTCTGACGTGTCTCCCGGATAGGTGAGTTTTATCTTTTTTTTAACTTTTTGAAAATTCTTAATGTTTTCCTTAAGTTATTGGTTAGAAAAACAAAAACACACATTTTTTTGTACTTTTTTTTTTTAAATGACTGCATCCTCCTTTATGCCAGCGGTCTTCCCATACATGCCCCCCTTTTCCTCCCCCTAATAACAGCTATTAGGGGGAGGAAAAGGGGAGAATATGGGGAGATTGCTGGTATGAAGTCACTAACGCCATCCTGAGATGGTGTTATTTCTACCTTTGGTGCCGAATGATAATTTCAGCACGAGGGTAGTAAATTGCAATGTAGTGCCGGCACCCGTTAAGATCAACTGGCCAGCGAAGACATAGGAAGTGTGTATGCGTTGCCATGGAAACAGCGGATTTCCATGGCGAATACAGCTTAGTAAATTGTACAAAGTTCATTTTCAGGTGATAATGAACGTTTTAGTGTTAAAACAGGCATTATCACCTGAAAATGAAGTTAGTAAATAGAGCTCACATTTTCACTAGAATACATTTTATATAGATTTATTTTTTCTCAAATTGGAGTAGAGCTGGGAAACATTACCTCACACCTCTTGGTATCCTGCATCATTATTCCTGTTTCAAATAATTATTGTACTCTGTCTGTCTGTCTGTCTGTCTAGTTTCTGGGTCAGTGTCATATGTAGAAGGGCTATAAACATAAACACTGCATAATAATTATTATTCCAAAGGAACTGACTTAAACTTTGATGCAACACAAAATTTACATGATGTAAAGACTTGCATTTTGACTTTTAAGCTTATAAAATAATTTACATTATTTTATACATTCAAGCACAATTTTCCTTAGTTATCTATAAGGCAATATCATAATATAGTAGCGCTAAATAATTAAAGCAGTAATCTATTGCTCTACTTTAAGAATCTCCTTTATTAACTCCTAATAATCTGAACATTGACTTTAGATGGCCATACACTGGCGCAATTATTTGCACGATCATAGTTAGCTGACAAGATCAATTTTAACAAGCCAGACAAATGCACCAGAAATGCTCTGTAACGCTTATTTGATTTTTCAGCTAGTGCCCGATAATTATTTAAGGGATCCAATAAGCTTACTGAATGGCTCCCTATTCTTTAAGTGCCTCCCTATTCTGCTAGGATTATTGGTCCCAGCGAGAGAGGTGTGTGGTACCGATAGCAAGACATTTCCCTGGCGAGAAATCGTCTAGTTTATCAGGACACTTCCTGCTGGGATCGAGTATTGACTAGTGTATGGTTAGCTTTAGAGTGGGTAAACACTGGGGGCCAGAGTTACTAAGTGGCAAGATGAATCGCCCATAAAATTTGCGGCACATCACCGCTGTTTGCTGGCGATTTTTTTTTTTCAAAAATAGCCACATCTACTAAGGGGAGAGTTCCCCTGGCAATTTAGACAATAATTTAATGGACAATAAAATATCAATTATAAAATAAATATAATTATAATTGATATAAATATAATTGATATTTTATTGTCCATTATTTTGGTTTCACTTTAGGCTCCAGAGCACCTTGAAAAAGGACACAATAGTGTCTGAAACGCGTTGGTGAGCAGCAGGTGGTGAGAGACTTTTTGCGGGTATCCTTAGTGTCCACTGCTCCCTGTCCACGAGTAGGGAACAGTCTGTGGGGGCCCTTTTTTACACAGCGAGTTCTATGTACAAGTGTTTTCCATCTAGAGAGTGAGTAGAGGAACGGGGAATACGAGTGGAAGCTTTGAAAATAAAGGAGACCAGCGGTTTTTTTATTATGCTTTTATTGATTTTTATGTGAAAATAAAAACGGATCTGTTTGAATTGGAAAAGAAAGGGTCCCATCTTTTTGGATATCAGGAGGATCCAGGAGGAATCTCATGTTTAATGCGGAATGAGAAGGAAATAGCTGGTGAGTAGATTCAGGTAACAGGCCTGACTGCTGATCAGCGGTGCTGCACTACGGAGCTTGTTGCCTTCCAGGTTAACCCTTTCAGCACAGCAACGGGACGGATCCTGAGAGGTAACGACGGATGCTCCTGAAAAAAAAAGAGTGGAGAATCCAGCCGTAAGCTATATACCTGTCTGGAGAGGAAAGAAAAGGTGAGCAGATAGATCAGAGGAGCAATAGTACCTGTTGGGAGATTCTGCACAGGGGTATTTTCTTTGTTCGTTCCCGGGATTGCGAGGACACGGAGGGGTAGAAGATTGATTGGAAGGGAGCTGTTCCCGTGACTGGTGGCTGGAGGTTCCAGAGGGTCCTGGTAAAGGTAGCGGGACAGTTAATGGTTGATGTGCTGACAAGGAGAGGATTCTAAAGGTGAGCACAACGGCCTGGAAGTGGGGCCAGTGTATAGGGGATTCTTCACAGGGGTGTCTTTTTGCTTTGCATGGACTGTGAGAAATTGTGAAATTGGATAAGACAAAGAGAGGTGAATACTTACCGTGGAGAGACAGTTCACCGTGAAGATCTCTGGACGTACGGCAGAGGAGGAGAAGGTTCAATATCAAATTGAGGAACGACATCCGATTGGGACCTAATGAAGAAAGGACAGTGAGTAAGATAAGAAAGGAACTGTGTGCTAAATGTTTTCCATCGGAGGACTTGTATATTTTGAGTAGCACGTACATTTATTCTGGTATTCCTAAGCGGACACTCTTGGTACATATGCATTTTTACCATTTTGAAAATTAGGGTTCCCTGGTTTTTTTAGGGCTGTGGGAATCTTCAAACATTTTCTGGGGGTCTTTAACAGGTGGGACCCTAGTATCTGAGGGTGACCAGCGGAGGGAGGCGCAGCCTAAGGAACACCTATTTTGATTTTACGAAATACATATAGTGCCTGTAATAAATGAAATACACATAGTGCCCCTTATAGATACAATACACATAGTGCCATATTAAATGAAATACACAGAGTGCCCGTAAAAAATCAAATACACATAGAGCCCCTTATAGATACAATATACATAGTGCTCGTAATAAATAAAATACACATAATACCCTGTTAGATAGAAGAATGTAATAATGCCCCAATACAGTATAATGACAAATAATGCCCCATTATATAGAAGAATGTAATAGTGCCCCGATACAGTATAATGACAAATAATGCCCTGTTATATAGAAGAATGTAATAGTGCCCTGATACAGTATAATGAAAAATCCATGTGGGCGTGCCAATTTTACATGAGTCAAAAGTACGTCTGAAATACGCTATGTAGGTGGGGTTTTGTATTTAAAGTGTACAG
This sequence comes from Limnodynastes dumerilii, assembly GCA_011038615.1. Taxonomy (NCBI): domain Eukaryota; kingdom Metazoa; phylum Chordata; class Amphibia; order Anura; family Limnodynastidae; genus Limnodynastes; species Limnodynastes dumerilii. The sequence continues at coordinate 51,098 of WWET01006413.1, forward strand.
TATGGGCGTGTTTAGCTGCGTAAATACGTGTTGCACATCCGTATGTGAGCGAATGACATCGGTTACGTGGGCAAAAGTTAAGGTAGGGTTTGGAAAGCGGATCTCGGACAAAATACGTACATTCAAGGGGTGTGCCAAGGGGAGTGTATAGAAGGTACGCATGAGTAAATACGCTATGCTAGTAAACGGATTGCAAGCGGAGTTCTGGATCTACCCCACTGTGTGTATTTAATTTATTACGTGACCTATGTGTATTTATTTTATTACAGGCACGGGGCCGGATACAGAACTACGTCCGTCTTCCATAGAGGGACGTAGTTCAATAAACAGTAGCTACTGCGCATGCGTAGTAGCTATTGTACGTAGTCTGCGTATCATTTCGTTACGTAGATTGTGTATATGCGGTCTAAAAGACCGCATATATGTAATCTACGTATGCTGCCGCTTATGGTACTAAATCTGGCATGCTGCCGCTTATGGTACTAAAAGTCACAACATGCCCTGCAATACATGGGCATGCTGTGCCTTATAGTACTATATGCTGCAGCATATTTTTGTTTAAGTTTATTGGTTAATGTGGGCTTTATTTTTACAAAGTGAGTGCCAATTTCAATGATATTGACACTCACAACCACCTCTATTTATCTCTGGACACTTTATACCCATTCTACAGCGAGTATGAAACTATCTTCTTAGTAAATCTAAGATTTATATCTGCTGAATGGGAAAAATTGCCAGAGATAGATCATCAACAGTAATTTTTACAAAAACCCATGTCTGCCGATTTTATAGCCAAATCACCTTTAGTAAATCTGAAATTTCAAAATTGCCAGTAAAAAATAGCAAACACTGGTGATTTTGACAAACTCAACTTTAGTAAATCTGGCCCTGGGACTTTTCAACAGATAAACTTTCCAATCACACAATCAAAGGACCAAAGACTGTCCAAAGATGCTCAAATATCTTTTGAAATTGTCACTGATCTATTGATTTGATCTTTTGGAGCTTCTAATATGCCAGATAAATGATAGAAAGATATATTTTGTTTTTGCATGTGTGTACTGTGTCTATTAGGAGCACTTTGGACAGTACACACTGGTAAAATAAACACAGAATGGAAGTTGCTCAATCAATTTATAGGTAAATGTGAACAGGTGCATGAAAGGCTGGGGTTTGTCTGCTATCCACAGAAACAAAGGGAAAAAAAATGAAAAAAAGCCCCAGCCCACTACCATAAACCAGTAACAAACTATACTGTTCTATCTGTACAATAAAACACAGAAATGTTCGTTACACATATTTGCGCAAATATGCGATAAGCCACCAGCCTCCATCAAGGCCTTTCTATATATGGTGGTCCTAACTCTAAAACTATCT
>WWET01006414.1:4907-15458 GCA_011038615.1 Limnodynastes dumerilii
TGAAGGCTACCCTAACTTCAGCCGGCGTAAGGAAGGGGCCATACGCTCGCACAGGAGCGTTTGGCCGCTTAGAACGCTATCCCACCCTCATTTAACTAGCTCCTCCCGCCCACCTGCACTAACCTGAACGTAGGGACGCTGGGGGACGTCCCCTCCAGCATCCCTACGGCGCTGCTATGGACGCCCGATCCACGATCGGGCATTGCCATAACGACGATTTCAGCCGATCTTACGCTTACGCCCGCCGTCCTAGCGCCGGCGGGGCGTAGGTCTGGATCAGGGCCTCTGTGCATATTGTTCAACACCAAGGTTCTAAGCCTAACATTATAACCCACCACAGATTTACTCACTGTTCCCTGCCGTGTAAACCTCCCCTAATATGGATCCAGAGCAGTTGAGTTCTGCCCAGATATTGGCTAATCAGATTCAAGCATTATCCCAAATTGTTCAGGACCTTTCTGCTATATTGACAGCTCAAGAACAAGCTATTCCCCAACAGGGACTTCCAAAGGTTCAAGGAGAGTTGTAAGCTTTATTTTAAATTCCAACATTGGGTCTCTTATTGTTAGAGTTAGGACCACCATATACAGAAAGGCCTTGACGGTGGCTGGTGGCTTATCTCATATTTGTACAAATATGCGTAACGAACATTTCTGTGTTTTATTTTACAGATAGAACAGTATAGTTTGTTACTGGTTTATGGCAGTGTGCTGGGGCAATTTTTCCCTTTGTTTCTGTGGCAAGCAGATTAACCCCCTGCCTTTCATGCACCTGTTTAACATTTACCTAATAAATTGATTGAGCAACTTCCATTCTGGCTTTATTTTAAATTCCGCCCTTCTACTTCTGGATCTGCCCAACAAAGCATTGGAATCATTATTTCCCTTCCTCAGAGCAACCCTCAAACATGGGCTTTTGGTTTAAGTGCAGATCACCAGGCTCTTCATTCAGTCGATGCTTTCTTTGACACCTTGGGGCAGATTTACGATGACCTGCATCGGGTGAGTACTGCTGAGACACATCTTTGCTCGCTCCGTCAGGGCCGCACTACGGCGGAAGAGTACTGCACGAAGGTGGGCTTCATATAGTAATTGGAATGGACCAGCTCTGCAGAGTCAATTCCACCTTTGCCTCTTGGATCAAATTAAGGACTCTTTAGTTCAGTATCCAGTTCCGGAGACTCTTGAAAAGATTATGACTTTAGCTATCCGGATTGACAGAAAGTTCTGAAAGCGATGATCAGAAAAGGAGAGTCATCTGCCCCCATCTGCTTCTTCAGTCTGTTTCACCAAGGAAGATGTCCCTATACCCATGCAGCTGGGTTCATTTCGCAAGAGAAACAAGAACAAGAGAAAGAACGAACATGAACCCAGGGCCTGTGTCTTTATAGTGGCCAAAAGGGACATCTTGTCTGCCAGTGCACAAGCAAACCAGTAAAAAAGTGGACCTAGATGTTGGTAGGGGGTGCATCTAGGTCTTCATCTTGTTTCTTCTCATAACTCCCTTCTAGTTCCAGCGAGAATCTCTTACCAAGGCAGGGAAATAAAGTTATCTGCATTTATTGATAGTGGGGCCGCAGGAAATTTCCTTGATGTGGATTTTGCCCATTCTCTGGACATCCCTGTGGTTCCTTTATATTCTCTTGCTTCTATGTGCTCTTTGGATGGTAAACCTTTGTCTGGAGGGTTAATTTCTTATTCGACTCATGTTCTTCAATTACTTTTGGGGCCCTTCATTCTGAATCTATTCAATTTTTTCTGATTTCTTGTCCTTCATTTCCTTTAAGTTTATGGTTATCTTTGCATAATCCTTCTATTGATTGGAGTTCTGGTGAAATTGTCAGTTGGAATCCTTGCTGTTCCTCCACCTGTCTCTCGCTATAATTGTTCACCATTCCGATTCGTCTTGAAGGTCTTCCCACTCCATATCAGGATTTTGTGGATGTGTTTTCAAAAAAAGCTGCTGATACTCTGACCCCTCATCGGTCCTATGATTGTTCTATTGAATTATTGACTAATTCCAAGTTACCCAAAGCCAGACAATATTCGCTTTCCCTTGCCGAATATAAAGCCATAGGTGACTACATCCAAGAAGATCTGCGTAAAGGTTTCATTCGACCCTCCAATCCGATTTTTTTGTTTCTAAAAAGGATGTCTTTTTACGCCCCTGTATTGATTTCCGTGCCTTGAATGATATCTCAGTCAAGAATTTGTATCCCTTACTGTTAATTTCTGATTTACTACACCAACTGCGGGAAGCTAAGATATTTTCCAAAATCGATTCACATGGTGCATATAAGAATGGAAAACTGTGTTCAACACACAATCCAGACATTATGAATATGCCCTTTGGTTTGAGCAATGCGCACGCAGTTTTTCAGGATTTAATTAACAACGTCCTTCATGATTTCCTTGGAAAATGATCGTAGTTTATTTGGATAACATCCTTATTTATTCTAAGTCTTTGTCTGAACACCGAAATCATGTGAGACAAGTTTTTCAGAAACTTCGGGAACACCAGCTTTTTGCAAAACTCGATAAATGTGTGTTTGAAGTGGAACAAATTGCTTTCCTCCAAGGGATTTGCTATGGATCCTGGTAAAGTTCAAGTGGTGCTGGACTGGGTCAGACCTACTAACCTGAAAGCTAGCCAATGCTTTCAGGGCTTTGCAAATTTTTAACGTAAACTTATAAAGAACTTTTCTCTTCTTATTACCCCCATCACCGACCTTACTAGAAAGAAGTGAAAAAAGAGGGGTTTATCCACCGCACAGAACTCCCTTAATCAATCAAATTCACTTAAAATTATATATAGTAATCGAGAGTGGGTGATTTTGTTAAGACTGTTATTCTTTACAGGGGAAGGAAAGAGAGGAGAATTCCCCAGTTTGAGAATAAAAAGAGGGACCACTTTAATGCTGCACACCAAGGGAAAAAAGAAAAAATATAACAATTACCTTTTATTAGTTATATTAAAAAATTGGTTGCTTTAGCAAAAAAATTGTAAGGACAAAATATCTCTAGAAATAGTTTAATTACCGTGCCTATAAACACTATAACACATAAATCAGGTAGACACCTAATTCCAGGTGATCATACCTTCAAACCTTCAATATATATACAGAAGCCGGGGGGCAGATTGCTAATTGTAAAAGACACTTGGCACAGGGAGCCCTATTAAGCCCTGGGAGCTATAAATAAATGAAAATAATAAAGCCGCCTCACAGCGGTACTTCACTCCATTAGGAGCTCTATTATGCCCTGTTGAAAAAACAAGGGAGAAGGAATGGTCTTACCGGTCTCGCGGAGTGAAGGTTAAGGATTTACTGAGGAGGGAGATCACCTGGAATAGAAGATGCCGCCGATGCGAATTTTGCACCAGCTGTCTCAAGGCGCCTTTTCGCTAAAGCAACCAATTTTTTTATACACGGGAACTAATAAAAGGTAATTTTTATATTTTTTCTTTTTTCCCTTGGTGTGCAGCATTAAAGTGGTCCCTCTTTTTATTCTCAAACTGGGGAATTCTCCTCTCTTTCTTTCCCCTGTAAAGAATAACAGTACAACTTACTAGAAAGAATGCGGATCCATCTAATTGGTCTCCTCTGACTATCTCGGCATTTGAAAACCTCAAGAAAGCCTTTGCTTTAGCTTCTGTGCCCTGTGTACACCACCCAACCCAGATCGCCCTTTTATCCTCGAAGTCGATGCATCAGATGTTGGCGTAGTGGCAATTTTATCTCAGAAGGATGTTCTCGACTACAAACTCCACCCATGTGCTTTTTTTCTCGTAAATTAAAGTCAGCAACAAAGAACTATTAGCTATTAAATGGGCATTGGAGGAGTGGCACCATTGGTTAGAGGGAGCTCATCATCAGATTACTGTGTTTACTGATCACAAAAACCTGGAATACATCCGATCTGCTAAGAGACTGAATTCAAGACAAGCTCGTTGGGCCTTATATTTTACTAGGTTTAATTTTTCCATCATGTTTAGACCTGAATCAAAGAATCTTAATGCTGATGCTCTCTCTCAAAGCTTTTTGGAGGTTCATCCATCTAAGTTGGACCCCACTCCGATTGTACCCTCCGCTTCTATTTTGCTCGGTCTGACTCAAGATCTCTCTACACGTCTTTTACAATTTCAAGATCAAACTCCTGCTAATACTCCTACTGGTCGTCTCTTCATTCCCACCAAGTTTCGTAAATCTGTGTTATCCAAATAACACTGCAACAGGTCCTCTGGACAGCCAGGTATTGCTAAAACTTTTAATGAATGTCTCGCCATATATGGTGTGTCATTTAGCCAAGCACACTCATCTACCTTTCAGACACTGTCTTCCCTTACTGAAGCTGGCCTGCTCAGGTCGTAAGGGGTTAAGTTTTGCTAAGCCATAGTTCATTAGCCAACACCTGTGCTATTTAAACCCCTTACACTGGCTGCTCATTGCCAGTGCAACTTATCCTCACAAGCCTATGTTCCTGGACTCCCTGTGTCCTTTGTGGAAGCACTCCTTTGTGGAAGCTCTCCTTTGTGGAAGCTCTCCTTTGTGGAAGCTCTCCTTTGTGGAAACTCTACTTGTGACTACTATTTCTCAGTCCTTTCTTTAGGAAGCCTGCTGACATTCTCTGTTACTGCCTTGCTGAGGTATCACTACAGTGAGCTCTTTACCTGACTACCTACCATCATTGCTGGGCCTTCGTTCCTGTGTGCACCAGTGATCCCAGCAGTACCTGCACCTCTGCTCCTGCAATCCGGTAAACCTGACCTGTCTGCCTTGCATCGCTGCACCACTGATCCCAGCAGTACCTGCATCTCCACTCCTGCCTGCACCCCTGCAAGCTCCGACCTTCTGTGTCAGCATATTCCACTCCAGCCTGCACTCCAAGTACCGGACCTCCGTGCCTGTGTGTACCGCTCCTGTGTGCACCCCACAAGCTCCGGTCTTCTGTGTCAGCATGTTCCGCTTCTGCCTGCACCCCACAGGCTCTGGATCCAGTCTGCATTTGTGTGAAGTTCCTCCACTTAGTACCACCAGTGGTAAGAGACTGTCTGTTGCGTTTGCTGTATTCCCAGCTAACCTGGGATACCCCTGCTGCTGAGCCTTCACCACAAACATCTCCTACCTCTGTGCACAGAAGCTACACTGCGCTCTATCTGGTCAACAAGGTACATCGACTCAAGTTGTCACCAGTGGTAAGAGACTGTACATCATATTCTGCTGCAAGCTATCTGCATTACCACTGCTGCTGTGTCTCCCCACTTTCATTTACTACCTCCGTGTACCATCCAACCAACCAGTGTCTCCTGTGACTACAGGTCACTTCCTGTGCTAGTGGCTAGTTGTGATAAAGACTGTTATACTGAGTACTCCTGTACTGTATCTGCTCACCTGCACCTGTTCCCTCAGCTGGATCATCGCTCTACTGCTCACCTTACTTGTGTACCATATCTTGTTCTGGGACTGTCATTGCCAAAGAGGACTCTTCACTCTGTGACCTCCTTGGAAGTTCTTGTCTGCACCATCTCCACTTACCTGGCATTGTAGGAGCTGCATCCTTGTCTACTCAACCTTCGCTCCTCCTCCTGTGGACGTGGCCACTCCTTCCAAGTGTGTCCTTCCTTTGAGCTCACCCCCAGAGTCTTTGGGCCGGATTCAGAGCTCCGTCCGCAATGCAATTGAGGCCGGAGCTCTGCTAAAAGTGCTACTGCTCTAAATTACTTCCTGCAACATAGATTGCGTACACGCGGTTTTAAAGACCGCGTGTATGCAATCTACGTTGCAAGAAGTAACATAGATTACGTTCCAAAATTACTGCGCATGCGCAGTAGCACTTTTCGCAGAACTCCTCGATTCAAGTGGTCACCAGTGGTAAGAGACTGTACATCATATTCTGCTGCAAGCTATCTGCATTACCACTGCTGCTGTGTCTCCCCACTTTCATCTACTACCTCCGTGTACCATTCATCCAACAAGTGTCTCCTGTGACTACAGGTCACTCCCTGCGCTAGTGGCTAATTGTGATAGACTGTTATACTGAGTACTCCTGTACCTTCTGCTCATCTGCACCTGTTCCCACAGCTGGATCATTGCTCTACTGCTCACCTTCCTTGTGTACCACATCTTGTTCTGGGACTGTCACTGTCAAAGAGGACTCCTCACTCTGTGACCTCCTTGGAAGTTCCTGTCTTCACCATCTCCACTTACCTGACGTTGTAGGAGCTGCATCCTTGCCTACTCAACCTTCGCTCCTCCTCCTGTGGATGTGGCCACTCCTTCCAAGTGTGTCCATCTGCTGACTGTACCCTCCTTAGAGCTCACCCCCAGAGACTATTGTCATTACCCCATCTCCTCTCATTGGCAGTGGAGACATTCATCGTTTTCTCTTTCGCCATTGTAATAAACCTTTTACACTTATGTTCCTGGTGTCTGACCTCAGTCTATGAGTAAACCATACATCAGGGCACCCAGCCTCTTGTACAGGGATCCTAAGCCCAGGGACCCAAGGGTGGAATCCCAGAAACTCCATAGCCTGACATGGTGGCCCATATTTTTTTGAAGATATCAGAGAATACGTTCTCTCCTGTGAAGTATGTGCACAAAACAAAGTACCTAGAGCCTCTCCTGTTGGTCAACTTTTATTTCTCCCATTACCCAAGAGATCTTGGACCCATATTTGTATGGATTTTATTGTTGATTTACCCTTCTCTTCCCGTTTTAATACGATCTGGGTTGTGGTCGATCACTTTTCTAAAATGGCACATTTTATCCCTTTGACTGGACTGCCCTTATGTAAAATATTGGCTCAACTTTTGTTTCCTATACTTTCAAACATCACGGTATCCCTTTGAATATCGTTCCCGAGGTTCCCAATTTGTCGCCAAGATTTGAAAGGCTTTTTGTACTCTCCTTGGTATTAATCTCCGTCCTTCCTCTGCTTACCACCCCCAGTCCAACGGGCAAACAGAAAGAACCAACCAATCACTTGATCAATATCTTTGCTGTTTCATTTCCAAATGTCTATATAATTGGTCGGACTGCCTTCCATGGGCAAAATTCACCTATAATAACTCTCCTCACTCTGCCACGAAAGTCTCTCCTTTTTTTGTCTTTTTGGTTTACATCCTAAGTTTAATTCTCTTTGAGTCCCTCTTTTCAGACCCTGGTATCCGAACCACTGCAGCAAGATTAATATCGATTTGGAAGGATGTTCTTTGCGCTCTTAAACAAGCGTCTTCTTAAGCTAAGACGTTTATTGACAGACATCATAACGCCTGTAATTTTAAATTTGGTGATCAAGTCTGGCTTTCCACTCGGAACATTTGTTTACGTCAGACCTCCAGAAAATTTGGTCCTAAATTCATCGGTCCTTTCAAGATTATTCAGCAGATCAATTCTGTGGCCTTTCGATTACTTCTAACCAAGAGCCTTAGAATACACAATACCTTTTATTGTTCCCTGTTCACGCCATTTTTGCATTCTTCTAAGTTTCCCTCCGTTGGTCCTAGAGAACCTCCACCGTAAATGGTCAGAGGGCATCAAGAATTTCACATTGATTGTATATTGGATGTCAAAAAGATTAGATGGAAAATCTTTTCCAGCTAAGGATGTTCATGCCCCTTTTCTTGTTAAACAGTTATTTGAAAAGTACCCTGAAAAATCGGTGGAGGGGTACTGTTAGGTGTCTCTGCCTGGCCGGTCTGGTTATGACATCTCTGCCCCTTTAAGCGCTAGGCCTTTTGGGGTTTGTAGTTTCTAGGACCTGCACTGCTGTTATTCCTGCTTATCTGCTCTCTCTATTTATATCAGCTCTGCCCACCCGGTGGAGCGGGTTGTAGCATCTCTAGTCTTTGCTGTAGCTGTGTTCCTTCCTGCCATCTTGTCTGTACTCCACGTACTTGGCTCTTTTCCTTGTCAGTCTGGTGTTGGTATTTTAGTGCCCTGGAGGTTTTGGGGTATATCCAGAAAAACGTCCATGAGTAAATTTACTCTAGCGTAAATTCACACATTAGTACATACTGCGCATGTGCACGTCAGATGTTATACGACGTAAGGCATAGCGTAAGGGGCAGTCACGTATCTGTAGCGTATCAACTTACGAAGGGGCGTGCCAGCCATACACCGCCAGTATTTCCGCTTCTAAGGCGGGGTGAGGCATTTAAATTGTACAGTATGGGCGTGGTTAACAGCGTAGCTATGTGTGTGAAGTCCGTCCACTAGTGGCTACGCAGCGTAAAGTTAAGGTAGGGTATGGAAAGTGCAAGGTGCCTAAAATACGTACATGAGAGGGGTGTGCCGAGGGGAGCGCATCGAAGGTACGCTAGCGTGAGAACGCAATGTAGTAAAAGCGTAGCTCTGGATCTTGCCCTTTGTGCATATTGTTCAACACCTGGGTGCTAAGCCTAACAGAGGGTGGAAGAGGTGTAATAGAACACGACGGCATGGATCTAAACTGGAGGGTGGTAGATTCAAAGGAAATGTGCGGAAACGGGGGGTGTGGCCTGGACGGGAATGGAGTAGGCAGCACAGCGCCTTAGCTCCCACAAAAATATCCTGCATTCATCCTTTTGTTGGGTTCCTGGCTCTCTGGCTGCTCTCAAAACTCACCTCTGGGTTCCGTCGGGGTTCCGGTCCTTGGGCTGCTTGCTGGACTCCCTCCTTGGCTTACTGTGTGCCGCCGCGGCCCTTTCCTCTCCCGGGCGCTGGACGCTGCTGTGGTCTGTGGTGTCTGGGCTCCTGACTCCCGCGGTCCTCTCCCGTGTGCTTCTGGGTCCTGTCGGGTGGTGAGTGTGCCGCTGGCCGCTGCACTTGGTGCGCAGCCTTTTCAAGCAGGAAGTCGCCATATCTGTGGCGCGAATATCCTCTCCTCCTCCGCGGCGCCATCTTTGGTGGTGCTCTGAGCTTCTCTCTCCCTGGCTGCTGTTGGGGCCTGTGTCTGGAGTCTCCTGGGGCTGGTGCTGCTGGTTCTCCCGCTGCCTGGGTCCTGCTGCATTGCTCTGCCATAAGTATACTGCTCCTTCCACATACACAGCGTGCAAGCGCCATACTTTTGGCGCGAAACCCCCCCCCCTCCTTCTGGACGCCATTTTGGACTCCCTCCTCAGTGACTCATCTGGGCTTTCCTCCCCCCTGGGCTGAAGCTGCAGCTAGAGAGACTCTGCTGATCTGGTGCTGTGTTACTACAGGGGGTCTACATACTCCAAATACCAGTGGATTCTGCATTATCATTTGAGGGGTGGAAATCTCCCTCTCTGGCATCTTATACCTGCATCCCCCCAAGTGAGTGTTTTACATTATCCACAGTGGACTCTGCATTATCATAGTACAGGAGCATACCTGTACTGACATACAGCAAAGTAGTGCCATTCCACCTCCATTTATCCCATTGGACTCTGCATTATCAGTATCTGATTTCTCTGTTCTCCTAATATTACTGTGGAGAGAGCATTTAATTGGCTGTAACAGTGCACTATAAGCATCTATCAATACTGTTCCTGTTAAATTAAAGTGTGGCACATTTGTCTACCTCTTTCAGTGGATTTTGCATTATCATAGTCACACATCCTGTGGCCTATCATTATTCACCAGTACAACCCTCATTTGCTGGATTTATAACTGGGACTAGACCTTTACTAACTTGAAGTTGTGTTCTGCACACCCTATAATCCTGCATTTTGGAGCTCTGTTTATATTTACCTGGTCTGCTGGATTGCTGGTGACCTCTCTGTTCCTCTCTACTACGTAACCATTTACAATGGGTCGGTCAGACAAGGCAGCGGCGGCGGCGGCGGCCCGCTTGGAACGCTTTGCCCGACAGTCTTCTGGTGCCTCCCCCCCTAGTCCGCCGGAGCCTCCACAATCTGAGATGCCCCAATCTCCGGACCCACCTCCTGAGTCAGAGGCATCCTTATTTCAACAAGTCCTTCAAGCCATTGCTGCTTCTGAAAAGGCTCTCATGAGCAAAATAGGGGAGGTACAGGTGGACATCTCGCTACTTAGACACGATCTTCAGCAGACGCGTGAGAGGGTTGCGGAGACTGAACGGCGTGTTGGTACAGGTGCTCGCTACTTAGACACGATCTTCAGCAGACGCGTGAGAGGGTTGCGGAGACTGAACGGCGTGTCTCTACTCTGGATGACATTGTAGCACCTGTCCCGGGGCAAATTGCATTGCATTCCGCAGAGATTACTCAATGCAAGCAAAAGCTGTCTGACCTGGAGGGCAGACTACGCCGGAACAACCTTCGGTTTGTTGGCCTCCCGGAGAAAGCTGAAGGGACTGATCCTGTTAAATTCCTTGAGGATTGGTTGGTTGAGGTTTTTGGGCGAGAATCCTTTTCCGCACAGTTTGCAGTGGAGCGCGCTCATCGGATCCCGTCTCAGGCCCCGATTCCTGGGGCGCCGGCGCGTACATTCATTGCCAAGTTCCTCCATTTTCGGGACAGGGATGCGGTATTACGTCTGATCCGTACCAAAGGACAGCTGAAACTGGATAACCAATCTGTTTCTGTATTCCCGGATTTTGCTGTCGACGTACAGAAGTCCAGAGCTCA
>WWET01006414.1:49551-59974 GCA_011038615.1 Limnodynastes dumerilii
TTTATTTTTTATTTTTTATTTCTAATTCCATTTCCATGACTTAATTATGACACACCACTTGTGGTCATGGTGACCTCTTGTATATCTATATTTACAATTGTATCCATATATAAAGTGCATAATTAAGTATCTATATATGTATCCAATTGAGTAATTATGGTCAAACAGTTCTATAGATTGGGATGTCTTGTTAGTTTTTTACTATTTTTTCTTTTTATTATTATTATTTTTTATTTTTTTATTATTATAATTTTTTTTATTATTATTATATATTTGGCTATACAATTTCTTCTAAACAGCTGAAGCTAAAGGTTAAAACATCTATATATGTAAGCATCTAATTGTACCAGCATATCCTCTAACACTGTATGGAATTTTATTATATAAGTTTCTTTTAAGAGTGTGTATACCCTTGCAATAGTTAACAAATCATGTGCGGCAATTAGGGTAGCCGCTATATAGGCTGCAACTATTGTGTATGTGCTTTTACCTCCTGAGGAAACTACCTATATGGTAGAGAAACGCGTTGAGGAAAAACCTCTGTTTTTTCACTACATATCTGTGGGATAAGAACCTCTTTATAACTTTACCGCAGGATTTGGCTTCTCACATCAAGCCGGCTATGGTCATTGAGTCTATGATAATACGGCTATATACGTAGAATATTACTACTCAAATCATCTCTAATAACCGCTCGTCATCTGTCATCTACACATCGGTGTTATCAGCAGAAGCCGCGGGCTGGTGAGAAAATCTTTTGTATCCCCTATTGTATGTCTGCAGGCAACAACTCTGTGTGAATCGCCTCATATATGAGGTACTGGGGATTTGCTACTGTTTGTCTATGAGCGCTATCAGTTATTGAGCGGGTTATTCAGTCTTAACATCTGATGAACTGTTTCGCTTAAACTGTGATACAAACTACGAACTCTTGACCTTAAGCCCAGCGGACAATAGACCATTAGCAATTGTATACAGGTTCTACCTATTTTTGATCCTACCCAAAGATTCAGCTGCCTGATCACCAGCTGACTCCTGTTGGTTCTATTCAGAGGTTATTTTATATGTTTTTTAATTTTATTAATTGTCATTTTATTATGTAAAAATAAATGTATGCTGTTTTTTTGAGCGCTTCTTACTCTCTTTTTGCTATATTATTTACTTTTTGAGGGTTCCCATCCCCCATATACAAGAAGCTGCTGAAAACTCTATGCATCCATTTTAATGATCTGTATATTTAATAATACTGACAATACATTCGCACTAGGGACTCACTTTGTGTTTTTAATTTTGATGTTTTTTTGGGATAACGTTGAGCTGCTCTGCAGTCCCAGAGTGTGAAAAGTATTTGTATTTCAGTCTATGTTATTAACTATATTGTGACTATTTATAATCGAGTGATAACTACTCTGTTAAGTATACACACTCTATCTACACAAGCTTTTTCTTACCCTCCAAGCATGGCTGCATTGGGGAGTTCTGAGGATAGACTCCGCAGAAAGGAATGATTTCTTAAAGGATTCTATTAAAGTGAATACCATAGCGACAGTCACTTGTGAAGCTAAACCCTCCTTCGATATGAAGGAAGGCTTCACAAAATTAGAAGAACTTGTAAAAGATGAAACACGCCATTGGTGGGACCACACTACTCTTCAGAACTATCTTAATAATATACCTAGAGTTCTTCGTATCACCAAAACGTCCTCTTTTCATCAGGATTTAGATTTTAGAAAGAAATGGGAGACAGCATTAGATGCCTGCTCCTTTGATCTAATTAAGTTGTTAATTGAGGAAAGAAAAAGAAAAGTGGAAGTTGCCAAAAGAGAAATGATTAACATTCAAGAAAAGGTGGAAAAGTGGAAGTTGCCAAGAGAGAAATGATTAACATTCAAGAAAAGGTCAGACCTTTCAGTACCCACCCTATATTTAGGAATAATGAAAAAATATTCACTAAGAGAGTGGAGAATTTTGAAAGATCCTTATTAGGGGTTAAAAAGGACAAAATGGAAAGAGATCAACTAGACTAAACCAAGAACAAAGTCAGAACATATAACCGTAAATTCTCTCTCTCAAAGAAAGGATAAGTACACTAAGTTTAATAATATAAAGAAAGCACAAGGAAGCAATTTGTCCGGCCTTCCAGCTAAACCAAATGAGAAGGGAACTAAAAAGAATGATGTTAACATAATACCATCAACTAATTTAATTAGTCTGAATAGAAAGAACGATATAGAGAGAAATACAAATAATAGTGACGGTAACTCTATAAATAAGGGTGCAACAGCATTCGACATTTCTATACATGAACCATTGGAATTCACTAATCTAGAGGAGACAGGTAAATTATCTTTTGCAGGAGCTCTATTAAATAGGAATGAGGACAACTTGGTCCTCTCATCATCTTTTTTAGGCCTTCCGGTATCCCCCCCCCCCCCTCCTCCCTCTGTCCACTCCCCCCCTCTGCTCCCTCTGTCCAATCGTTACCGACTCCTCCAATTGGACTCTCCAAAGAGGGGACGCGTGCTAGAGGAAGGGGATGCAGAGGAGGAACAGGAAGGAAAAAAACCCAAGAACACAAGTGCTCCATAGAGGACAACAAAATTAATAATATATTTAATTTATCCAATAGAAAGCTTAGTACCTATGAAAAAATCCTGCTTACCAGAGGTCTAAAATTTGCTCCAGCTAAAAAATCTAATCTTTTCTCGCTCTTTGTTGATCTGAACAAATTTATACGGGCATTGTGCAGAAAAAAGTTTTTCACTAATAACAAAAAGAATATGACCAATGTAATAACTGCAAAGGTACCCCCTATTCCATCTAATGATGCAGAAATCATGTTTAATGATCTGACAGAACTGGAGGCTTTGGAGAATCTGATTGCACTGGGGGACGAAGGTAATGTCGACACAGCACCACCATCACTGACACAAATTTGTGTCCCCAAAAAACAGTCGGACTTCTATCCCTTACAGTGCAAAAAGGATTTTATTGAAGCCTTTTACCAGGCTACACACAGTGACTTTAAAGCCCTCTGTCGTAAAACAGAGGAGTCCCCCATTAGGGATAACCTAAGCAGAAAGGAAAGGTTGGCCATCAATACTCTCATGAAAGATAAGCAGATAATTATAAAACCTGCCGATAAAGGAGGGTCCATTATGATCCTCAATCGGTCAGATTATGTGTGGGAAGCCGAAAGGCAACTCAGCGATCAAAAATTCTATGAAGTATTGAGGGGCAACCCTACAAAAGAATATCTTAATAAGTACAACCAACTAATTAAGCAAGCTAAAGACAACGGTGCCATATCAAAAGACACTTGGTCTTTTTTGTGCAGTCAATTCCCCACCACCCCCACGTTTTATCACCTACCAAAAATTCACAAATCCCTTATTTCACCCCCGGGTCGTCCTATCATTTCAGGTGTTGGGTCTCTCACTGCTTCCACCTGATTGATTGTTATCTCCAACCTCTAGTCACTCCACTTAAATCATACATTAAGGACACAAAAGCTTTTTTGCAGAATATCACAATCATTCAATGGCAATCTGGGTATAGACTACTTACGTGCTATGTAGAAGGCCTATATACCAACATCCCACACACGATATGGGTGTCATCGCCATCTCACATCACTTGCAATCCCGTTCTACCTATCCTTCCACACTCCAGAATTTCATTTTAGAGGGTATCACTTTTATTTTGCAACACAATTATTTTCTGTTTGATGGTCATTACTATCGGCAACGCTTAGGTACGGTGATGGGGACCAGGTTCGCTCCGAGCTATGCCAACCTATATATGGGCCTCCTAGAGCAACAATTGATCTACTTCGGCCGCTACTTCGATGACCTCTTTTTTGTTTGGGATGGGGATTCTTCTTCTATAGAATCATTTTTACAACACCTGAACACAAATAATTTCAACCTTAAATTCACTCACCAACACAGTGTAGATTCCATTAATTTTCTAGATATTTCTGTTCGGGTGGTGGGTAATACTCTGCACACAAGCACCTTCCAAAAACCGGTGGACACCAATCTTTTCCTGCAATATCATAGTTGCCACAAACGAAGCTGGCTGAGAGGATTTCCGACCAGTCGGTTCATTCGTCTGCGACGTATCTGTTCAGACCAAGATACTTTTAGACTACAAAGTGACAAAATGAAAGCTAATTTCCTAGCTCAGGGCTATCCATCTGAAATAGTTAACAAAGCCCTAGAAGAAGCAAGGTCGAGAAATCGACAAGACCTCCTCATCGAGAAACAAAGTTTCTTTAAAAAATCCTTTAGTTTCATGGAAGAACCTTTCTTTATCACACAATTTAATTCAAATGCGGATGCCATTCAAAAGATAGTCCATAAAAATTCTAGAATTTTAAGCTTCGATACCACTCTACATCCCTTTTTTGAGAAGCCTCCAAGGGTAATTTTCCGGTAAGGCCAAAAGCCTTAAAGACACTTTAGTTCGGAGTCACCTAAAAAATTTCTCTACCAATTGTCCCACTTCTACCTGGCTTCCCGAGAAACCCAAGGGTTTCTATACCTGTGGACAGTCTAGATGTGGTATGTGTAGATATGGTTTAAATAAATGAATCTATGAATTTCTGTACAATGGAGGGCAATGTATCCTTTCCTATCACTAGTTTTATTAATTGTAGGAGCTACTTCGTGGTCTACCAGATTGTCTGTATCTGTGGGATGCAGTATGTCGGGAGGACCACGAGGCAGCTCCACATAAGGTTTTCTGAGCATCGCAGAAATGTGAAAAATAACAACAGACTCCACTCTCTGTCTCGACACATCAATGACAAACACAATGGGAGAACGGAGTCTATGACTATCAAGGGTATTGAGATCATTAGGAATACCTCGAGAGGCGGTGACCAGTATGCCCGTCTATGCCAAAGGGAGGCATACTGGATTTTTAGACTGGGAACTCTCATGCCCAGCGGCCTCAATTAATCTATCGAACTGAATCATTTCCAGTGACACTACCCACTACTCTTCCTCCCCCCCCTTTTTTTGCAATGTTTAATGAAAGATTTTTTATTTGTACCAACCCACTAAAATTACCAGTAAATTTCACTAGTCTCTGGGACATCTGGACATAGATTACTGATCATGGTCAGTGCCATGTGTTCATTAGGAACTTTATAACCAGTATTTAGTGTTCATTTAGATTTGGCAAGTAAGATTTATAACCACTGCTTTTGGAAGCTCTGTTGAGTACACATTTAATCTTTAAATGTAATCTTTTTATGATTACTCCTTTTCAACCTAATTCTATACTGTTATTTTTATTCTCATTTCTCATTTATTTATTTTTTATTTTTTATTTCTAATTCCATTTCCATGACTTAATTATGACACACCACTTGTGGTCATGGTGACCTCTTGTATATCTATATTTACAATTGTATCCATATATAAAGTGCATAATTAAGTATCTATATATGTATCCAATTGAGTAATTATGGTCAAACAGTTCTATAGATTGGGATGTCTTGTTAGTTTTTTACTATTTTTTCTTTTTATTATTATTATTTTTTATTTTTTTATTATTATAATTTTTTTTATTATTATTATATATTTGGCTATACAATTTCTTCTAAACAGCTGAAGCTAAAGGTTAAAACATCTATATATGTAAGCATCTAATTGTACCAGCATATCCTCTAACACTGTATGGAATTTTATTATATAAGTTTCTTTTAAGAGTGTGTATACCCTTGCAATAGTTAACAAATCATGTGCGGCAATTAGGGTAGCCGCTATATAGGCTGCAACTATTGTGTATGTGCTTTTACCTCCTGAGGAAACTACCTATATGGTAGAGAAATGCGTTGAGGAAGAACCTCTGTTTTTTCACTACATATCTGTGGGATAAGAACCTCTTTATAACTTTACCGCAGGATTTGGCTTCTCACATCAAGCCGGCTATGGTCATTGAGTCTATGATAATACGGCTATATACGTAGAATATTACTACTCAAATCATCTCTAATAACCGCTCGTCATCTGTCATCTACACATCGGTGTTATCAGCAGAAGCCGCGGGCTGGTGAGAAAATCTTTTGTATCCCCTATTGTATGTCTGCAGGCAACAACTCTGTGTGAATCGCCTCATATATGAGGTACTGGGGATTTGCTACTGTTTGTCTATGAGCGCTATCAGTTATTGAGCGGGTTATTCAGTCTTAACATCTGATGAACTTTTTCGCTTAAACTGTGATACAAACTACGAACTCTTGACCTTAAGCCCAGCGGACAATAGACCATTAGCAATTGTATACAGGTTCTACCTATTTTTGATCCTACCCAAAGATTCAGCTGCCTGATCACCAGCTGACTCCTGTTGGTTCTATTCAGAGGTTATTTTATATGTTTTTTAATTTTATTAATTGTCATTTTATTATGTAAAAATAAGAACAGGGATATATGGGAATACAAAGCAAGAGACATTCAGTTACTATAAATATGGAAATAGGCACATTTGTTGTTCCAGTAAGACACTACACAATATTATTTGTATTTTCATGTTGTAACAAACTCGAGCATCGGGAGACAAGCACTGTAGTCGAAAAATCCATTCAGATTCTTTTAAGCAAAGCTTTGCAAATCTATCTGCCCTTTGGGAAGTAGGAGCTATATGTTCGACCCCTATTAGTTTAATATTATCTATATTTCCACCCTGACATTCCAACCAATGTCTTGGCACACTATGCTTGGTACATTTATTTATAATGTTTCTTCTGTGCTCTCTGAATCTGTCCTTCAGTGTGCGTGTGGTACATCCCACGTACTGTAGGCCACACGCACACTGAAGGACATAGACCACAAAACCTGTCTCACAATTTATGAACTGCCTAATATCATAGATTTTTTTATTCACAAATGAAGTAATGGTAGATGTTTTGTGCGATATATGTTTAAAAGTTAAGCATATAGTATGGCACTTAAACATTCCCATAGGTCTATTTGGGAGCCAGGTGATATTGCTTACCTCCTTCATCATCATCTTATTGTTTTTATCTTTATTTTGTAGAAAACTAGGTGACAAATAGATTCTTTAGATCTTTATTCTTTTTAAATATCACTCTAGGTCTTTCAGGTAGTAATTTTCCTAATATGGGATCATGTTTTAAAATGGCAAAATTAACTTGATTCGATTTTCTATTAAACCTACTAATAAACATACATTTTAAAGATGCTTGTTCATTTGTTTTTGGTTTTAGTTTATCATGTTTAGCTCCAAACTTGATTCCCTCATCAGTTTTTGGTAAAGGATCATTCTCAGAGGTCTTATTAGTTCTAAGAAGAGAGGACCTATTGAGTGCATAGTTCCTAGCTTCCTGAACCAATAAAGCCGGGTAACCTCTATCAATGAAGTCTTTAGTCATAAGGTCTGCTTATATCTGTACAGTTACGGTAGATCCTACCCATTTGACCCTTCGGAATATTCCAAATCCATGGTCCATATTGTCCACTATTAAAGTGGAGATAACTACTTACATCCACTGTTTTCCTGTAGTTTTCTGAGGCGATTTTATTTTCTACTGCCTTAAGAGTCACATCCAAAAAGTTTACCCTCTCCACGTCAAAATGTGAAGTGAACGTGGGGTTAAAGTCATTAAAATTAAGGTGAGAAAGAAACTGTTGGGCCAAATCAAATCCTCCATCCCAAACAATAATCAAATCATCAATATAACGGCCATAGAACACGAGGTTTGCTCTGAAGGGCCCATTCCAAAAATATTTTCATTCAAATTCCCACATATAGATATTGGCAAAACTCGGAGCAAACCTCGTGCCCATGGCCGTTCCATGCAATTGTAAATAAAAAGTGTCATCAAACAAGAAATAATTGTGAGATAAAATAAATTGAATAGAATCAATCAAAAATGTCATCAAACATCATCAGAGACTAAAATATTTTTTATTGCCTCCAATCCCTTGATGTGTGGGATATTTGTATATAATGCATGGACATCGAGTGTAAGGAAGCCATAGTGAGGCTTTCACTCAATAGTCTCTAATTTAGACAGTAAATGAATAGTGTCTCTGATGTGAGATCACAGTGATGTGACATAACCTTGTAAAAAATTATCAATGAAAAATGAAAGATGAGACGTGAGGGACCCAACACCTGAAATAATAGGGCGCCCTGGTGGATGTGAGGTGGATTTGTGAATTTTGGGCAATAAATACAAAACAGGAGTGATGAGATATTTGTCGTGGAGAAAGGTAAATTCCTGTTTGGATATGACTCCCGCCTACAAGGCCTTCTCCAATAAATTCAAAAAGGAACAAGAAAATTTGGTAGTAGGGTTATTTTTAATTTTCTGATAGAAAAGAGTGTTATTTAATTGGTGGTAAGCTTCTTCCTTATAAGTCTCAACATCTAAAATAACAACCTCACCCCCCTTGTCAGCTTTTTTAATAACTATACTACTATCCTCCATTAGATTTTTAAGGGCTAGGCGTTCGCCTTGTGATAGATTATCATTATATTTAGTTATTTTGTTATCCTTATTGCACATAATTTGTAGATCTTTCAAGGTCTCTTTATAGAAAATCTGGATGCTGGGGCTCATATGGTTATGGGGGAAAAAATTTGATTTTACTTTAAATTTACTTTGTAATAATGTAATAGTCTCATTATTAAATTGAGGCTTTAATTTTATCTTGTTTGTCTGAGTGGCAAAGTATCGTATCCTACATAATGATCTGACAAAAAAATTTAACTCAGTAAATAATTTGAATAAATTAGAATTTGCAGTAGGTGCAAAATTAAGGCCTTTCATAAGAAGACATATTTCCATGGATGATTTTCCATGGATGATTTTCCATTTTCAGTTTTATTTTTGACTCCTCCTCCCCTTCCTCATTTTCTCTCGACCTTTTTGGGGTCCTGCCGTTTTAATATTTCTTAACGATTCGGATGAGGAGGTATATGTCAATCCTGTGGAAGATCAAAAAAAGACACTTCCAGGGATTCACTTTCACATACTTTAATTTCTCTTGTTTTAGGGCGTGTTATCTGCTCACTTGTTTTGAAGTTCCCTTTAGGTATTGTTAAAAAATGTTCCAAAATATCAGAGCAGTCAACTTGCACAACAGGTTTAGATGATGCCACACACTTGATGTAATTTATAACTTTCATTTTTACTTAGATTTCTATTATCATTGTTTTTCTTTATCCCAATGTTTTTTGTTGTTGAAAGGTCTGGTTTTCTGGTAGTAGTGTTTTTTGATGTTTCTTTTAATTCATGATTATTATTTTTATTTTGTCTTATCCCGAGATGTATCTCTATCTCTCTGTTCACCATTTCTTTCCTTATTAAATACTTCCCACGATTATATTGGTTTGTATTATATTTATTTTTCTGTTTATTATAATCTTGTATATGACCACTTTTAAAATCTCTCTGGTCTCTTTGAAATTTTTCAAACTTTCTATTCTTTATTTTATTTTCCAAAATACCCACATGGGATTCTATTTGTAGAAATTTTTCCTCCAATAACCCCTGTTTTTGATGGTTGTAAATGATCAATGATTTCAGTAACCTCTTTCAGTTTTTCTCCCTAAATTGAATCAAATTTTATTAAGGCATAAGAACATGCATCAAGAATACAATTCCATTTTCTTTGTAAAATTGGCTCTTCATTAATTGCTACATCTCTAAAGATTCTCAGGCCTCTATGTATAATATTGCTATCCAGATATTTATTTAAAAAGCTTAAGTCCCACCAGTGTCTTTCTTCTTCCTTTAAACAATTCTCCCATTTTACAAAATCAAAGCTGATTGGTGGATCCTTCTCCAATCTGCTTTGTGTGGGAGATAAATCATCATTTTGCAATGAGGATAGAAATACATCTCTATCTGCTTTTCTATTTTTAAGAAAAATACTTTGGGACAACAAAGCAGCTCTAATCCCAATGTACAAAAAAAGGACAAATAAATGTGTTTGGATGAGTGCTAGATGTTTGGAGAAGAAAACTAAAAATGAGCCTTCCTTACAAAGAGAATGGAAACAAATTAATATAATAGAAATATATATTAAATATACAAAACAAAGTTTCTATGAATTATTGTCCATGTATAATATCTGAAATTCTGTACGGTGTAGCCAATTTTAGTTTAGCAATTTATAGCAATTTTTTTTATATATCTACAATAAAATACAATATTATTATTAATTAATTGGAGTTGCATATCTCTTATTCCACCACATTGTGGCAAGCGCAGCTTTTTTGTCTATTCTAGTTTGTCTGTTAGGGGCTATTGTACTTACTCCTTAGCTTGCTGCTGTCCATTCTTTGGGGAGATTTTTGAGATTCATTAATTTCATTGTATGTTAATTTGCAATTTATGGATTCTTGTTAGTTTTCCATCATTATTACACTTTTTTTTACCATT
>WWET01006415.1:5348-36754 GCA_011038615.1 Limnodynastes dumerilii
GTGATTGTCAGACCCTGTTTGTACTGTCAGTACTGTTTGTCCTGTCCATTCCCATTGTCTCTCCGTGCTGTTTTGTGTTACCTGTGGTTTGTCCCGGTCCAGTCTCTTCTGGTTCCTCTTTGGCTATTCCCCGCTTGTTTATCCGCTCCCCTTCTGCTCCCGTTTCCACTTCCGAGTTTCCTCTAAGGTGCGTAACCTGACGGGTACCTACCAGCTCCAGTCTATCCCCACCATCTGGGGCTCTGGCGAACACTCGGTCCGACATCAGGCTCTACTATCCGGTGAGTTACTCGGTTCTTCTCTCCCTCTCCGGTCACCTTGGTACTCCATGGAGGTAAACCCGGGGTACCGTAACACTCTGTGGTCACTCCGGTACCTTGTCAGGGTAAAACCGGGGTACCATAACACTTCTCCTCTATGAGTATGAACTTTCCCGATATAAAAAAATAAAGAATCCTCAGATATTATATCAAATACAAGGCAGTGTGATACTGAGTATGTGACTTAGATCATTGGGTGGTAAATTATCTTAGGCAAGAAAATCATAGTATAACATAGAAGTATGTGGATTTTACTTATATGATTTATGTCAATTTCATGCTGTATTCTTCATAATACAGATTCTAATTATTCAGACACAGGGCCAGATCCAGGCTTCTGATGCCCTGACTGGACTATCTACATACCGCCTGCCTCCCACATAGCAGAAGTGTTTTCTGCTTTCCGTCCTGCCATCAGAAATGGTAAAATGGGCATGGGCATGTAGTGCTTGTTTGCTGCTACCAAAATTGAGGGCATTACCAGGGCAGCCATCGGGCCTAGTGTCCTGGGCCCGGACAGAGAGGGGCCTCCTCTCTGTCCTGCCCAGGACACCAGTAAAACCACCACTGGTGCTGCGTTATCTTTGCTGGCAGAGGTCTGAATACAACGTGCAGGGAGGAAGGACCTGCGTATAAGACCTCTGCAAATACACTGCCAAAGGTCCGGGGCACTCTGTGTGTAATGTCACGACGCGTGACATCATCAAATGAGGTGGAGCGTCGTCGGCCTACAGAATACCGCGCCATAGAGCTGCTCTGCAGGGGAGGCTGTGACGAAGAAAGACAGGACAAAAAAAAGAGGTAAGTAAATCAGTTATTTTTGAAACTATTAAAAAAATGGAGTATAAATATTCCCAGCGCTGCGTGTTAAATCATGCACTGGATTTATGCTGCACAGAGATTTTATTTTTAATAGTTTAAAAAATAACTGCTTCCATATTATAAGTTATAAGATCCATCTCAGACAGTGACAGAATCATTGTATAAGTTATACAATGAATCTGTAACTGAGATGGATCTTATACCTTATAATATGGAATCAGTTATTTTTTAAACTATCAAAAAAAATGTCTGTGGCACATAAATCCAGTGCATGATTGACATGGTGGCAGGATTGATATATTTTAGCCAAAAGATTCCAGTGTGGGGGGGGGCTGCATATTTTGTCAGTCCCTGTCCCCACAATTTCTGATGATGGCCCTGGGCATCACAATCTTTGTGATTTGATAACACTCCCTTTTCTTAGCTTAATTTTTATCATTATTTTTTTAGATAGTGGACCAGATCCAGAATTACATCCGACAGCAGCGTGTTTAGGTCGGGTGTAGTGATCTCACAGCTGTTAAGTATCGGATCTCCGTACGTTTAGAGATTTGTACGTTATGGTGTGACAACACTCTGTATGTCCGAGTATCCATAAAGTAGGCGGAGGAAATGAACAACATGGACAGGGTTAGGTGCTTCCATACATGTGTGTGTGTGTAGTCCATACACACAGCAATACGCATGGAGAAGTTAAGGTAGGGTTATGGACACAAGAGTGACCTAAAATCCGCGCATGAGAGGGGAGTGTCATGGGAGAACACTATCCTCTTACGTACGGATGAAACGCACACAGAAGTCTGGGTGAACTTGCTGTTTAGTATGTAATTCTGTTAAGGCACAATATAAAAAATAATCTCTGTAGGGAATGTCTTCAACCATAACTCCCACCTTGAAACACCTTAGAAAAAAAGGGAGTAGCCCTCTCTTAGTGGTTTCATAACATGTCTCCTTGGGAACATGCCTAAGGCTGAAGTGCTGGGTTGATTTTCATATCACCTTAAAAAACCTCAGTATTAAGTATCACAATCAGCAATATTTCTCAGCATTTTCTTACCAACACTGCGGTAGTTCAAACACTGAGGGACACTATCTAATTAACAGCCAGGACAGATCTTGATTCTCTGGAGGGGGAGTTTTATGATCCTAGAGATTGAAAAACACCCCCTCTGTGTTATTCAGGATCAGGTTCCATGTTATTATAGTAGCTGTTCTACTACAACAAATGATGAGAAGAATCTTCTTATTGCTGTAAAAAACAATAAAATAGCCAACTTCCCTGAAAATCTCAGAAATATTGCATTGTCTAATGATTTTGTTCAATTACACATTGAGATGATTGAAAAGTAAAACATTCTGAACAATACCCTGAGTAATGATGTATCTGGTTGCATTTAAACTATTGCTGCATTTATGATTTTTGGGACCGGATTCAGACTACTGGACATATAGCATATACGTCTGGAGTTTAGCGTTTTTTACTACTGCGCATGTGTAGTAAAATTTTTACCTAATCTAC
This sequence comes from Limnodynastes dumerilii, assembly GCA_011038615.1. NCBI lineage: Eukaryota > Metazoa > Chordata > Amphibia > Anura > Limnodynastidae > Limnodynastes > Limnodynastes dumerilii. The sequence goes on from WWET01006415.1 coordinate 8,010, forward strand.
GTATCTTTTCCTTACGTAGATTGCGTATATGCGGTTTTAAAGATATTCATAACTAGCCAAAGATCTGGTAGCTGAGCAGTCATATAAGCAAACAAACAGTAGCATGTTTGAGAAGTGGAACCCTAATCATATATGATTAAACTTTCAATAAAATAACTTAAAATAAAACTATAGGAATTCACACAGCTCTAATTACAAAGGTCCCTTTCGGATGAGAATACAAAAATTATTATGATTGATTAATTTTAAATGAATGTGTATGTTTTAGAAGAATGTGAATATTCCAGACATCATATTAGCATAGTGCATTTCATAATAACCTACAAACAATGGTATAACTGTAACTCCCATCCAATTAAACAGCAGTTCCATTAATACACGCATCCTCTTGCTCCTGCTCATACAGCGCATACTGCACAGCTTGATGAACACTATAAAATGCCATGGTGCCTTCTTCCCTATTAAAATAGTCCCCGTTCCTAAGGGAATTCCTCACAGAACTATTGCACTGAGCCAGCAAGACGCGAATTCCAATGTCATTATAATCTTTTAAGATCTCTTTTAAGGTGTTTAATCCCGCTGTATCTATGAACTGAACAGAGCTACAATCAATGACTATGGAATGCAAAGGAAGTGGCTCCTGATAGAGACACTGTACAGTCTCCAGTTGGGTAATACCAGTTTCTTCAATGCCCTCCTGCTTCTGCAGATTCTCTTTTTTCTTTGTTGCCTTTAGTTTTAAAAATGCTTTTGATACTGGGTCTACCCCAGTATGCTTATACAAGGTTAATTTAAAGCCTTGCTTATTCACATAATAGATAGGGGCTTCAAATCGAAAAATATTGATGCCCTTTGTGGTATTTAGATCCTTATAAACACTCATGGACTCATAAACCTCTGAAGCCTCCACTCTACCTAAAAGAGTGGCTCCAGGTCTTTGCGATCTTACAATGACGCACAGCATAGAAAAAGCAATGCCACACAAAAGTCCAAGTTCTGTACTTATTAATGCTGATGAAAACATGGTCACCAACCAAATGGCAGTGTCTACTTTATTTACCTTCCACATCTGGGGTAAATCTAAAAACTTTCTTAGGGCACCTCTTAAATTTACTATGGTTATCACACCAAGAACACATTTCTGAAGAGAGTAAAAGAGAGGAGCAATGAGCAGTAGAACCAACAGAATGACTAGAGAAGTCATGATTCCTGACACCTGAGTTTTGCAACCTGTGGATTCCTTAACAAGTGTTTTTGCAAGAGCAGCACTTGTAGCAAAGCAATGGAAGAATGATGGTATGATATTGCAGAAACCAATAGCATACATTTCCTGATTGGCCTTTACTTCATACCCATGTTTCTTAGCAAACATCTCAGAAAGTGAGACAGTGATGGCAAATCCAATTATAGCAATGGACAAAGCTCCTAAGGCAACATTGGGGATTAAGTTCCATTCTGGTGGTTTGGGCATAAGAAATCCAGTAGGAATTTCACCTGCAATGCTGGAGCCATATTTTTCTTTGAGATGGCCAAAGTGTGAGGCAAGAGTTGCACCAACTACTACAAAGAGTTCAACTGGTATTGGTGCCTTTAGCTTAGACTTAAAGCATTCATTTAGTTCTTTGGTTGGTATTAATACTAGGAGACACAAAATGCTGGTAACAAGATCGCAGATATTGGTCAAGTGAATATTCTGAAAGATATAAATCCATGTGTAGATAGATGAGCCGATTCCATTGGCTCGTGGTATACTTAAACCTAAAAGATATTTCACCTGAGATGTAAGGATTGTGAAAGATGCACCTGTGGCAAATCCACTGAGCAAAGAATCAGAGAGGTACACAGAGACAAAGCCAACTTGTAATAATCCCATTAACACCTGTGGATGAAAAAAAAACATTAAAAAAGGTTATAATTGACAAGTATATGTATTTCAAAGATACTTCTATAAAACATAAGAAAAACATTAATTTATTTAAAAAAACAGTTTGGCTAAAACGAAAACTAAAAGTTGATTAGGTAATGAGGAATGATGCCCCAACAAAGACAAAATTAAAACTACTCTTCTCTTTGTAGATCTTGTGTAAAGATCTCTGAACTGTCTATTATCTAGTGCCATGAAGTTTTGATTCTAAGAACATCCTACTCTAGCATGAGTGTAGGGCTCTTGCCAGTAAATTGCATCACTGCGCACTGAAGGGAAGGCCTGTTGATGTTAACTAAAGACTGCAAGACTTAAGGGCATATTCCGTACACTAGCCTCTGTTGCAGAATTTTCTATCCTACATTTCCCACACAGGAATGTGGGCACTCCAATCTACATTCCTGTGTACGGAATCCTTGTCTGTGCCCTAGATCCTATCTTAAGTAGTCCGCATGGACAGAGTCTTAGCTGACCCCTTACTGTACAACTGAAATGTCTGTGCCCACTCACTATGCGTATCTTGTGCAATGCACACATTTACTATGCAAACATTTCCAAGCCATATAACTCTTCAGAACAGGTAAGTAAACGCAAATGTTGGACCGGATTCAGAGTTACGAGCATGTGCGATGCGGAATCATGCAGAATCGCACATGCTCATTTGACTACGGACTATTCAAGGATGCACTTCCGTGCATCCTATAGCCCACTCTGACTAGCACGTAGGGTGCTGTTCAGAGTAGAATGCGGATGTGCGAGGCACACCCGACTTGTTAAACACTGGTCGGAGCCTTAATTGCTCCGACCGTATTTATTTATTTTTTTTTAAGTTAAAAAAAAAATCCGTCCCCCCCTGCCTGCCCCACTGCAACCTATGTTTAAAAAATAAATAAATAAAAGTCCCGGCCGACAGGGCATACTGTTGCTAGTAGAACTACAGGCACAAACATGCCCATGAATAACAAGGCATATGCTAGCGCTTGTAGAACTGCTATCGCCAGCATGCCCTGGCCCAAATAAAAAAAACATACAGTGGACCTTCCCCCCAATAAATAAGAAATCCTCCACTGCCTCACAAAAATGAAAAGTTAAAAAAAATTGCAATACCCATCCCCTTCTTTAAAAAAAACACATCCCACATAAATATTGTTTAAAAATTTACACGTGCCCCCCAAAAATCACGCCACATGTGCCCCTCTCTAAATAAAAACATATGCCCGAAGTGCCCCTCTCTAAATAAAAACATATGCCCCAAGTGCCCCTCTCTAAATAAAAACATATGCCCCACGTGCCCCTCTCTAAATAAAAACATATGCCCCAAGTGCCCCTCTCTAAATAAAAACATATGCCCCAAGTGCCCCTCTCTAAATAAAAACATATGCCCCAAGTGCCCCTCTCTAAATAAAAACATATGCCCCAAGTGCCCCTCTCTAAATAAAAACATATGCCCCAAGTGCCCCTCTCTAAATAAAAACATATGCCCCAAGTGCCCCTCTCTAAATAAAAACATATGCCCCAAGTGCCCCTCTCTAAATAAAAACATATGCCCCAAGTGCCCCTCTCTAAATAAAAACATATGCCCCAAGTGCCCCTCTCTAAATAAAAACATATGCCCCAAGTGCCCCTCTCTAAATAAAAACATATGCCCCAAGTGCCCCTCTCTAAATAAAAACATATGCCCCAAGTGCCCCTCTCTAAATAAAAACATATGCCCCAAGTGCCCCTCTCTAAATAAAAACATATGCCCCAAGTGCCCCTCTCTAAATAAAAACATATGCCCCAAGTGCCCCTCTCTAAATAAAAACATATGCCCCAAGTGCCCCTCTCTAAATAAAAACATATGCCCCAAGTGCCCCTCTCTAAATAAAAACATATGCCCCAAGTGCCCCTCTCTAAATAAAAACATATGCCCCAAGTGCCCCTCTCTAAATAAAAACATATGCCCCAAGTGCCCCTCTCTAAATAAAAACATATGCCCCAAGTGCCCCTCTCTAAATAAAAACATATGCCCCAAGTGCCCCTCTCTAAATAAAAACATATGCCCCAAGTGCCCCTCTCTAAATAAAAACATATGCCCCAAGTGCCCCTCTCTAAATAAAAACATATGCCCCAAGTGCCCCTCTCTAAATAAAAACATATGCCCCAAGTGCCCCTCTCTAAATAAAAACATATGCCCCAAGTGCCCCTCTCTAAATAAAAACATATGCCCCAAGTGCCCCTCTCTAAATAAAAACATATGCCCCAAGTGCCCCTCTCTAAATAAAAACATATGCCCCAAGTGCCCCTCTCTAAATAAAAACATATGCCCCAAGTGCCCCTCTCTAAATAAAAACATATGCCCCAAGTGCCCCTCTCTAAATAAAAACATATGCCCCAAGTGCCCCTCTCTAAATAAAAACATATGCCCCAAGTGCCCCTCTCTAAATAAAAACATATGCCCCAAGTGCCCCTCTCTAAATAAAAACATATGCCCCAAGTGCCCCTCTCTAAATAAAAACATATGCCCCAAGTGCCCCTCTCTAAATAAAAACATATGCCCCAAGTGCCCCTCTCTAAATAAAAACATATGCCCCAAGTGCCCCTCTCTAAATAAAAACATATGCCCCAAGTGCCCCTCTCTAAATAAAAACATATGCCCCAAGTGCCCCTCTCTAAATAAAAACATATGCCCCAAGTGCCCCTCTCTAAATAAAAACATATGCCCCAAGTGCCCCTCTCTAAATAAAAACATATGCCCCAAGTGCCCCTCTCTAAATAAAAACATATGCCCCAAGTGCCCCTCTCTAAATAAAAACATATGCCCCAAGTGCCCCTCTCTAAATAAAAACATATGCCCCAAGTGCCCCTCTCTAAATAAAAACATATGCCCCAAGTGCCCCTCTCTAAATAAAAACATATGCCCCAAGTGCCCCTCTCTAAATAAAAACATATGCCCCAAGTGCCCCTCTCTAAATAAAAACATATGCCCCAAGTGCCCCTCTCTAAATAAAAACATATGCCCCAAGTGCCCCTCTCTAAATAAAAACATATGCCCCAAGTGCCCCTCTCTAAATAAAAACATATGCCCCAAGTGCCCCTCTCTAAATAAAAACATATGCCCCAAGTGCCCCTCTCTAAATAAAAACATATGCCCCAAGTGCCCCTCTCTAAATAAAAACATATGCCCCAAGTGCCCCTCTCTAAATAAAAACATATGCCCCAAGTGCCCCTCTCTAAATAAAAACATATGCCCCAAGTGCCCCTCTCTAAATAAAAACATATGCCCCAAGTGCCCCTCTCTAAATAAAAACATATGCCCCAAGTGCCCCTCTCTAAATAAAAACATATGCCCCAAGTGCCCCTCTCTAAATAAAAACATATGCCCCAAGTGCCCCTCTCTAAATAAAAACATATGCCCCAAGTGCCCCTCTCTAAATAAAAACATATGCCCCAAGTGCCCCTCTCTAAATAAAAACATATGCCCCAAGTGCCCCTCTCTAAATAAAAACATATGCCCCAAGTGCCCCTCTCTAAATAAAAACATATGCCCCAAGTGCCCCTCTCTAAATAAAAACATATGCCCCAAGTGCCCCTCTCTAAATAAAAACATATGCCCCAAGTGCCCCTCTCTAAATAAAAACATATGCCCCAAGTGCCCCTCTCTAAATAAAAACATATGCCCCAAGTGCCCCTCTCTAAATAAAAACATATGCCCCAAGTGCCCCTCTCTAAATAAAAACATATGCCCCAAGTGCCCCTCTCTAAATAAAAACATATGCCCCAAGTGCCCCTCTCTAAATAAAAACATATGCCCCAAGTGCCCCTCTCTAAATAAAAACATATGCCCCAAGTGCCCCTCTCTAAATAAAAACATATGCCCCAAGTGCCCCTCTCTAAATAAAAACATATGCCCCAAGTGCCCCTCTCTAAATAAAAACATATGCCCCAAGTGCCCCTCTCTAAATAAAAACATATGCCCCAAGTGCCCCTCTCTAAATAAAAACATATGCCCCAAGTGCCCCTCTCTAAATAAAAACATATGCCCCAAGTGCCCCTCTCTAAATAAAAACATATGCCCCAAGTGCCCCTCTCTAAATAAAAACATATGCCCCAAGTGCCCCTCTCTAAATAAAAACATATGCCCCAAGTGCCCCTCTCTAAATAAAAACATATGCCCCAAGTGCCCCTCTCTAAATAAAAACATATGCCCCAAGTGCCCCTCTCTAAATAAAAACATATGCCCCAAGTGCCCCTCTCTAAATAAAAACATATGCCCCAAGTGCCCCTCTCTAAATAAAAACATATGCCCCAAGTGCCCCTCTCTAAATAAAAACATATGCCCCAAGTGCCCCTCTCTAAATAAAAACATATGCCCCAAGTGCCCCTCTCTAAATAAAAACATATGCCCCAAGTGCCCCTCTCTAAATAAAAACATATGCCCCAAGTGCCCCTCTCTAAATAAAAACATATGCCCCAAGTGCCCCTCTCTAAATAAAAACATATGCCCCAAGTGCCCCTCTCTAAATAAAAACATATGCCCCAAGTGCCCCTCTCTAAATAAAAACATATGCCCCAAGTGCCCCTCTCTAAATAAAAACATATGCCCCAAGTGCCCCTCTCTAAATAAAAACATATGCCCCAAGTGCCCCTCTCTAAATAAAAACATATGCCCCAAGTGCCCCTCTCTAAATAAAAACATATGCCCCAAGTGCCCCTCTCTAAATAAAAACATATGCCCCAAGTGCCCCTCTCTAAATAAAAACATATGCCCCAAGTGCCCCTCTCTAAATAAAAACATATGCCCCAAGTGCCCCTCTCTAAATAAAAACATATGCCCCAAGTGCCCCTCTCTAAATAAAAACATATGCCCCAAGTGCCCCTCTCTAAATAAAAACATATGCCCCAAGTGCCCCTCTCTAAATAAAAACATATGCCCCAAGTGCCCCTCTCTAAATAAAAACATATGCCCCAAGTGCCCCTCTCTAAATAAAAACATATGCCCCAAGTGCCCCTCTCTAAATAAAAACATATGCCCCAAGTGCCCCTCTCTAAATAAAAACATATGCCCCAAGTGCCCCTCTCTAAATAAAAACATATGCCCCAAGTGCCCCTCTCTAAATAAAAACATATGCCCCAAGTGCCCCTCTCTAAATAAAAACATATGCCCCAAGTGCCCCTCTCTAAATAAAAACATATGCCCCAAGTGCCCCTCTCTAAATAAAAACATATGCCCCAAGTGCCCCTCTCTAAATAAAAACATATGCCCCAAGTGCCCCTCTCTAAATAAAAACATATGCCCCAAGTGCCCCTCTCTAAATAAAAACATATGCCCCAAGTGCCCCTCTCTAAATAAAAACATATGCCCCAAGTGCCCCTCTCTAAATAAAAACATATGCCCCAAGTGCCCCTCTCTAAATAAAAACATATGCCCCAAGTGCCCCTCTCTAAATAAAAACATATGCCCCAAGTGCCCCTCTCTAAATAAAAACATATGCCCCAAGTGCCCCTCTCTAAATAAAAACATATGCCCCAAGTGCCCCTCTCTAAATAAAAACATATGCCCCAAGTGCCCCTCTCTAAATAAAAACATATGCCCCAAGTGCCCCTCTCTAAATAAAAACATATGCCCCAAGTGCCCCTCTCTAAATAAAAACATATGCCCCAAGTGCCCCTCTCTAAATAAAAACATATGCCCCAAGTGCCCCTCTCTAAATAAAAACATATGCCCCAAGTGCCCCTCTCTAAATAAAAACATATGCCCCAAGTGCCCCTCTCTAAATAAAAACATATGCCCCAAGTGCCCCTCTCTAAATAAAAACATATGCCCCAAGTGCCCCTCTCTAAATAAAAACATATGCCCCAAGTGCCCCTCTCTAAATAAAAACATATGCCCCAAGTGCCCCTCTCTAAATAAAAACATATGCCCCAAGTGCCCCTCTCTAAATAAAAACATATGCCCCAAGTGCCCCTCTCTAAATAAAAACATATGCCCCAAGTGCCCCTCTCTAAATAAAAACATATGCCCCAAGTGCCCCTCTCTAAATAAAAACATATGCCCCAAGTGCCCCTCTCTAAATAAAAACATATGCCCCAAGTGCCCCTCTCTAAATAAAAACATATGCCCCAAGTGCCCCTCTCTAAATAAAAACATATGCCCCAAGTGCCCCTCTCTAAATAAAAACATATGCCCCAAGTGCCCCTCTCTAAATAAAAACATATGCCCCAAGTGCCCCTCTCTAAATAAAAACATATGCCCCAAGTGCCCCTCTCTAAATAAAAACATATGCCCCAAGTGCCCCTCTCTAAATAAAAACATATGCCCCAAGTGCCCCTCTCTAAATAAAAACATATGCCCCAAGTGCCCCTCTCTAAATAAAAACATATGCCCCAAGTGCCCCTCTCTAAATAAAAACATATGCCCCAAGTGCCCCTCTCTAAATAAAAACATATGCCCCAAGTGCCCCTCTCTAAATAAAAACATATGCCCCAAGTGCCCCTCTCTAAATAAAAACATATGCCCCAAGTGCCCCTCTCTAAATAAAAACATATGCCCCAAGTGCCCCTCTCTAAATAAAAACATATGCCCCAAGTGCCCCTCTCTAAATAAAAACATATGCCCCAAGTGCCCCTCTCTAAATAAAAACATATGCCCCAAGTGCCCCTCTCTAAATAAAAACATATGCCCCAAGTGCCCCTCTCTAAATAAAAACATATGCCCCAAGTGCCCCTCTCTAAATAAAAACATATGCCCCAAGTGCCCCTCTCTAAATAAAAACATATGCCCCAAGTGCCCCTCTCTAAATAAAAACATATGCCCCAAGTGCCCCTCTCTAAATAAAAACATATGCCCCAAGTGCCCCTCTCTAAATAAAAACATATGCCCCAAGTGCCCCTCTCTAAATAAAAACATATGCCCCAAGTGCCCCTCTCTAAATAAAAACATATGCCCCAAGTGCCCCTCTCTAAATAAAAACATATGCCCCAAGTGCCCCTCTCTAAATAAAAACATATGCCCCAAGTGCCCCTCTCTAAATAAAAACATATGCCCCAAGTGCCCCTCTCTAAATAAAAACATATGCCCCAAGTGCCCCTCTCTAAATAAAAACATATGCCCCAAGTGCCCCTCTCTAAATAAAAACATATGCCCCAAGTGCCCCTCTCTAAATAAAAACATATGCCCCAAGTGCCCCTCTCTAAATAAAAACATATGCCCCAAGTGCCCCTCTCTAAATAAAAACATATGCCCCAAGTGCCCCTCTCTAAATAAAAACATATGCCCCAAGTGCCCCTCTCTAAATAAAAACATATGCCCCAAGTGCCCCTCTCTAAATAAAAACATATGCCCCAAGTGCCCCTCTCTAAATAAAAACATATGCCCCAAGTGCCCCTCTCTAAATAAAAACATATGCCCCAAGTGCCCCTCTCTAAATAAAAACATATGCCCCAAGTGCCCCTCTCTAAATAAAAACATATGCCCCAAGTGCCCCTCTCTAAATAAAAACATATGCCCCAAGTGCCCCTCTCTAAATAAAAACATATGCCCCAAGTGCCCCTCTCTAAATAAAAACATATGCCCCAAGTGCCCCTCTCTAAATAAAAACATATGCCCCAAGTGCCCCTCTCTAAATAAAAACATATGCCCCAAGTGCCCCTCTCTAAATAAAAACATATGCCCCAAGTGCCCCTCTCTAAATAAAAACATATGCCCCAAGTGCCCCTCTCTAACAGATAGAACAGTAGAGTTTGTTACTGGTTTATGGCAGTGTGCTGGGGCTTTTCTTTCCTTTTGTTTCTGTGGCAAGCAGATTAACCCCCTGCCTTTCACGCACCTGTTTAACATTGTCTTATAAATTGATTGAGCAACTTCCACTCTGTTTTTATTCCCACAAATGAGCCAAATCCAGTATGTCTAAATCCAGGAAGATGCTAGTTTTAGAGATGGCAAAAGTACGAGAACAATGAAACCGTATTCTGACTTTCGCACCATTCCTTTTTTTCGTGGGGATAGTGTGAAAATCTTAAGGTAAGGATCTCCCTTCCACACTACGGGAGTTAGGATGCTACGAGGATTCAGTATTGGACCACTGCTGCTGCTGGAGCTCATTATGGTTCCTTTTAGTCACATACTAATAAACAGCCCTTTAAGTGCTGGCTCAAGACCATTCGGTTTGCATTAGATCATTAATAAAAGGTTGAAACCCAAAGCTAAATATAAGTCTTCATTTAAAGTGTTGGCTTAAGGATCAACATTCAATAACTAAAAGTATGAACTAAACTAATCAACATCAAATCAGTGCATGAAATACCCACACATACAAAGGCAACACTCGCAACTCTCTTGATGTTGGAGGTACAGTCCCGGTTTGTGTAAGAGGAGATTTACAGCAAAATAGTTGAGCTTCCATTCAGAAGTGACTTTATATAGATGAGTAAAAGTGTGATCAAAGCTGTTCCTGAATAGAGATTCATTTGACAGTGGGGTAGATCCAGAACTACGTTTGCCGTACGTTTACCCGCGTAGCGTATTTTCGTGCGCGTAAAGTCGTTACACTCCCCTCGGCACACCCCTTGAACGTATGTATTTTGTCAAGATACGCTTTCCAAACCCTACCTTAACTTTTTCCAACGTAACCGCAGTCATACGCACACGTACGTATGGGCTAGACGAAATTACGCAGCTAAGCACGCCCATACTGTACACTTTAAATACAACCCCCCGCCTACTTCACGTATTTCAGACGTATTTTGGACGCACGTAAAATTGGCACGCCCACACGTAAGTATTTACGTGACACATACGTGAATGGCCCATACGTTCACAATTATGCTACTCTTTTGAGCGTATTTTCTATGGTGCGCATGCGCCGTACTTACAAATACGCGATTTTACGTCTCCGCCACGCGTCATTTCGCTCCGAAGCGTTGTTCTGGATCAGGCCCAGTGTCTGTATTTTGGGAGGTATACAATGTACATACTCTAAAGAAGATATAGGGTCGTTATACAGATCCGTTATTTAAAGGCATGCAATTATACGCACGCATGTAGCAAGGCAACACCCACGACAATCCCCTCTCCCGGCTGTGCAATCGTAGACTTACACCTCCATAGACCCCTCTGTACTTTATGTGTGTACTTAGGTGCGTGTATGTCTTCCGTGCGTGCGATTATCTATAACCGCGCCCTCAAGCATTCATTTCAATGCCTCCCCCCATCCACTTTCATGTAAATTTTCAAGTATTTATTTCAACCCCGCCCCTCCGTACATATGTCCCCAAGTGCGATTCACATGTCCGTGCCTAAAGCACATACGTGCATATATTCTACGTAACTTATGTAAATAGTTACTACGCATGTGCAGTTAAAACGTACCTAAAAATACGTACGCAACTTCACGTGAAAACGGATCTCTGAACACGGTCCATAATATTTAAAATACTGGGGCTCATAGGCGTGCGCAGCCAATTTTAATAGGGTGTGCACCACTGGAGGGGCGGACCCATTGGGTGTGTCCATCGTCGACTATTGGGCGTTAAAATGAAAAAAGGAATAAATGTGCACCTTGGCTAAACCACGCTGAACTACACGGGCCACGGGAATTAAAATCCGCAAACAGGCGTTTTGCAGATTAACTCTAAATTAGTTAAAAAATAAAACTGTTCGATAATTTTGTCCAATAAGCAAAATCAGCCAGTATTTTCCCTAAACAAAAAATGTCATAAATAAATTTGCACCCCTCACATCGCAAAATAGTTTGTCAGGGTTCAGATTTGCACCTCTTTGAGCAGTTACTGCTCCAAACTCCAAAACGGATCCACTGGCAGCAACATTTCATTTAGTTTGCATTTAGCTTCATGAATGTTAAGAAATTGCAATCCTGAAAAAGCTTCTGATGAAATTCAGAACTGTTTGTAGGCTGTAAAACCCAATGATGTCACAGTGATTCCCTTCTGCCTCTGTTCTTTGGACTAGTTTTGTAATTAGTGGATTATACTGATTAAACTGGTGCTTGAATAAAAAGAAAGCTAGGGATTTTCTTGTATTGGAGATGCTGGGTCTGATCTGCATGGCCTTTACGAGCAGGTCACTGTAGGGCTAAAAGGTGATTACAGCAATATCATCGCGTTCTTGTGGACTATGTCAAAGGACATTGCTTGTGATGTGCAAGCCGTATTATTGTTATACTATGTGTATCATAAATTACATTTGCAAATATAATTCAGTTGGTCCTTTACTTTTGGTTAAACTATTCATGTGATTAAGCTATAATACAGTATATTGCACTGTATTATGTTTAATCATACCATAATTGTGTAACACATGTCTGGTCTGTTCCTTGCTCTTTATAGCCAGTTTACATTTTATTTTTATATAAATTCAGCATAGGCTGCAGGTATATTTAGCAAGATTCATATTTAAGAAGGAAAAATCAGTGGACCCTAAATCGCAGACAAAAAGCAAGCTGCAAACTTTTTAATAATCAGCTATTTTGAAAACGTACTATTTAATACATATACCAACTCAACAAAAGCAAATGTAAATCACACATATATGTTCTATCACAGGTATTTATTATTACTTTGCTTTATAAGAATGCTTCAAATGCAAGGCCAGTGCAATTCCCTTTATGTTTAGCTTAATTGGACCACAAGGACTAAATTCCCTGTGTAACAATGATATGACTTCTCCCACAAGTCCATAGCCTACGTTTCTTGTGGGGTCATAAGCAACACAAGGTTACTGAGAGTGTTTGTCAGTCAGCCTCTGGCCCTTCACACATTGTGGTAGATCCAGATCCAAGTACGCTAGCGTTTTTACCATAGCTGCTGACATATAATCGCCTGTTTGTACTGCACACGTGCGCGCCAGATGTTACGCCACGTAACTCTGAACGTACGTACCATCAACGTAACTACGAGCGATGGGGCATGTCACCCCTATAAGACACCCGGAAATACTCTTTGTAGGCAGAGGGAGGCATTTAAATTGTACAGTATGGACCGGGTTAGGCAGTTACATACGTGAATCCATTAAGTACGTCAGTAGTTACACTTTGAAAAGTTTGGGTTTGAGAAACGGCCAAAGTACGTACGAGTGAGGGGAATGCCTAGGGGAGTGCATAGAAAATAAGCTGGCGTAAATACGCTACGCAATGAAACGTAACAAGCACTTAGGTCTGGATCTGCCCCATTATATTTAGCGTGGCTAGGCCAAGCTTCTAGTCACACTTCCGCACATCCTAATAATTTAGGCACTGTGTAAACATACAAGCAGTTAGGATTACAAGGTGAATGTGTTTCTGTCTCTATTTTGACACCAAATTAGCAATTACCAATCTTAATAATTGGGCAGATTGGCTGAATATTGGTTGATCAGCGGGATAACTGCAGAAATTGAAGGAAGCATTACATTTATACGGTTTAAATGAAGATATAACATAATGTTTGCTATTTTGTTAGTATACTTATTTTTATATGCAGCAACAGCTGAATTTTAAAAGTATCCATAATAAAAGTAATGAATTGGTCAAACTAATCTCGATTTATCATACAAATTGGTTTAAATTTAAATGGAGAAAGATTAACAGCAAAAGTTTTAGCAATATTTTACTATAAATTATGCAATCTACATCTAGAATAACACAAAATTAAGTTATGCTGTTTACATTTTTGTCTATACAAATTTAATTACTGATCATTTTTACAAGATCCACCAACACACCTGCTAAAGCCTAACATTCCTTTTTTTTTATTTTTTTTAATGCAACTTTCTTCTGCCCTACATGAAATCTAGTACTGCATATTTCTTGTGAAATAAGGTTAAAATAAATAAATAATAAATAACTTCAGTGCCACTGAGTTTCCTTCTTTGGGCTCCACCTTGTGTCATAAAGAAGAATTTATCATTTAGTATTAAAGGTATAAAGCATTTCACTGTAAATATTTTCTTTGTAAATTAAAAAAAATATGAACAAAATTTAAATAACTTTTTCTCAATATTTTATTTGGCTTTTGAATATTTATTACCCTGGCAAAAACACGTATGTTGTTAAATGCAAATCTCAAAATTAAAATATTAACATTTTAAGCCCTTAAGATAATATATTGAAAATGAGCCATAACCAATGCCTTTTATTGTATAAAAGAGGTTTTGGTACTCACCTACTGCATATATAATTTTACTATACAACTTGCCCTACCTGTAGAACAACAGTCATCATATACACCACAGTCAGTTCATTATATGAACATTATATGTAAGACTCAGAGATATTGCTCCATAAAGAACTAAATTATCTCACCAAGTTTTTTTTAAACTACTGCAGTGATTGTGTTGAGTGCAAAACATACATACATACATACATACATACATACATACATACATACATATATACAATAGTAGGCATTCTTAGCTTTATGCATCCAGTTAGAAAACAAACACAATGGGCTGGATCCAGACTTAAGAAGGATCTTGAAATTAGGATGAAAGTTACTCCTGAGCTAAACCAGGTTTATTTAAGGGGAGTCATATTTCATCTGTTGCAAACAGTATTAGAGTTGAGAGGTGATGTTTCCTATCCCAAGTCTAAATAACAGTGTATTATTAAAGCTGGTCAGTATCTGTGAGCAATAATAATTCAAAGATACATCCCTGCATGCAAAGAATACAATTAACTTGACTCCCCCTGAAATCAACATGGTCTTGTCCAGGAGTAACTTTCCTCTCTTAATTTTCAAACTCCTTGTTAAGTCTGAATCAGGTCCTACATGCGTATTTTTACGATCAGTTAAACTGCGCATGCCCAAAACCCAATTTATGCCTGGAAACTCTGGCTGACTGATTCACATACACGGACGTCTGACTTAGAACTGATGCACACATCGCCAGGTAACGAGTCCCGCATGTGTGATTAGAGCGGCAAGACTCTTAATGCAAATGAGCTGCGCATCGGCTACTAATGTACAGTATGGGTATGCCGACTGAGTCAAGACTGATTCACAGGAAGAAGTGCCTTGCATAAAATTACATACGCACAGGAAATGTTAAGGTAGCCCTCGACCACTCGTAAGTTGAAGAACCGTTTTGTTTGCTTTGAGGCCATGTGTTTCTCTTATTTAGTTCAGCGCACACCTGCTGCGTGTTTTTAATTAATGGATGTGTGTTTTTAAATGAAACAAATAAAAGTTTGTTTATTTATCCTATACTGATTTCACATTTTGTGCAAGACCTTAACATTTTAAAGGTGCCATTATTTGTTTTTATTTTGTGAAGGTTTTTTTTTATTTTTCAATTACTTTTAAGTTTGTGAACAAACACCTTTACATTTACTTATATTTAACTGTATTGGTTGTTTTGTTGTATTGGTTTTATTTTTTAAATGCTTATTTTTAAAGTGTATTATATATATTTTATTTTATTTTATAGTCTATATATAGTGGATCATTATATGCAGTATGTGTTTATGTTTTTGTGCAGTATGTGTTTATGAGTATTGTAAATTATGTCATGATTATTCTTATTTCAAGGTTTATTTTTAATGGTTACTTTTGTTTACATATGTTAATGTGAGTCACCATTGGTAGTTTTTCTCTGTTTTTGGTACCTGGATGAGACTCAAGAAGGGTGGAAGGCGACGAGGAGAACACTTATCCCTCTGTAGGTCCAGAAGGACCTCCCTAGTATAAAGAAGAAAGAAAAACCACCTAGTATAAGAACAACCAGGTCGGGACTTTCTTTATAGAGACTACCTGTTCTATTGTTTTTTATTTTCATTTTTATTTTATTTCATTTTATTTTATTTTATTCTATCTCATTTATCCTATTTATTTCATTTATCCATATGTTTGATGAGCGCAGTTGATATTGCAGTGGCTTTAGTATTGTTTATTTCTATAGACATGGCATGTACCAACAGGTAGTCTTTCATTCTGTATTTAGGCTCACAATCACCAAATGTAGTGTTGTAAATTTTTGTACTTAATTAGTAATTCGTTTTTCCTATACATTGCAATAATGAAGAATGAAAATTTTCTACTTATTACAAATGTAAAATTGTAGTGCCATCATTGCATATAATCACAATTCATATTCTGGTTATATAACTAATTCCCTTCAGGAGAAATGATTCGTCTATAACTGTTTTCAACATGTTTTCTGGTACAAATTATGATACATTTAATGAGCTTATATTCACATTTACATAATATATATATACTACTCTGATTACTATCCAGAAAGTTTTCTAATGTACAGGTGGAGAACACATAAACACCTGAAGAAATGAAGAACATCAAACAGACTAGAGAGGAGTATGTCACAACACTAATTTACAGTAGTAGAGCTGAAAAATATATATCCTCCTGCAAATAATATATATATATATATCATTTTAAAGAAAGGATATATTTATGCTTGTTATATGCTTTTTTGTTTGCGTTTTATAATATGAAGGCATTTTTAAATATTATATAGTAAAGTTATTTATTGAAAATAATATACTGTATATATATGTTGCGATTTTGGACTGGATTCACAGATGCGTGTTTACTACGTACTAATGCGTGTTTTTACACACGCACATAGCAAGGCAACACCCATGACACTCCCCTCGCACAGACGGGTTTTTGGTGACTTACGTCTCCATAGGGCACCCTTAACTGTACGTGTGTACTTACGTGCGTATGTTTCATCCGCACGTGCGTATCTTGCTAACCGCGCCCTCAAAAGCCCGTTTAAATGTATCCCGCAACCACTTTCACTTAACTTTGAGCAAACGAAAAACAACCACGCCTCTCCATACGTATGTTCCTAAGCGCGATTCACAAGTCCATGCCTAAAGTACTTACGTTCTTAAATACTACGTAATTAGCGTGAAAAAAGTTACTATGCATACTAAGTTAATCAGCTACTAAAAATACGCACGCAATCCCACGCAAAAACGTATCTGTGAATACCGCCCTTTATGTGTAAGTGGTGATCAAGATTTTCGGACCGGAGGTCCTCTGGTACGCTTTAACTCTATTTCCCATCACATAATATCACGAATCTTGGACATTGTAAATCTTCCTACACATCACTTTTGCTTAAGGGAATAGAAGTTCTAGCCACGATCCCTAGGCTATAGAATCTTTTAATATTGAGATACTACACTATATGACTATTCTACCTATTTCTTTTTTCTTTCCCAAAAATACCCCACTATTTCATATACTAATGGAAAAATATTAACTTTTGAACATATACTGAGGATACTGTATAGGAATTGGACTTCCTTATTGTGTCTATCAATTTTTGAGAAAACGATATATATAACTAGACAGACAGACAGACAGACAGACAGATAGATAGATAGATAGATAGATAGATGATAGATAGACAGACAGACAGACAGATAGAAGGATGGATGGATGGATGGATAGATTCTAACATGCAGACTCAGCATTTAACTGTGGTACCAGCAAATCATTCCACCCATCCCAAAACCTACCTGGTAAACTCCAGCCATGAATGTAACGGTGGCTCCAACTGTAATTGCATAGCAGCTTTTATCGCATGCCATTCTTCCTGTTTGGTTGACATAAAGTGTTTCATTGACTAGCAAAGTATCTGTTGAAATTTCGCTTCCATGATTTTCTAGTTTGTCATATCCTGCAGCTTGAAGCTCCCGGTCCACAATTTCACCCACCATCAAACATAGCACCCCAAATATTCCAACATGAATATGTCTGGAGGTTCCCATTAAGAAATAAATAATGCAGGCAAAAAAGGAGGTATAAAGGCCATAGACAGGTTCCTGACCCGCCAGAAGAGAATAAGCAATTGATTGTGGTACCAAAAGAATGCCCACTATAAGGCCGGACATGGCATCCCCCAGCAGGTAGTCTTTCAGTTTGTATTTAGGCAGCCATTGTAGCACAGGAAGGAAGTTGAAGAGCAGGTCTTTAGCTTTATTGGCAGAGCAACTACATGTTTTCTTTAATTTTGCAGCTACATGGTTCTGTAATGAGATCGTTTGCTTTTCCTTTTCCTCCAGAAGTATGGTCCCTGGAGGATGGGGACACCTTTGAGTGGCTTTGCTGTTGCCATTATCATTACTTTTCATCTTGAGTTACTGTGCTTAACTAAAAAAAAAAATAGTACATAGCATATGAAATTAAAATTCAAAATGAAATGGTAACATATAACATAGCTCCACTGGGCCTCATGTAGAGTTGCACATGTTGATATCTTAAAAGTATTCATCTGCAACGCACAAACAACTGGGGCCAGATTTAATAAACTGTGGGTTTGGAAAAGTGGAGATGTTGCCCATAGCAACCAATCAGATTCTAGCTGACATTCTCTAGTATGTAATGTGAAAGTGAGAGCTAGAATCTGATTGGTTGCTATAAGCAACATCTCCAGTTTTCCAAACCCGCATCTTAGTAAATCTGGCCCTTAGTGTGCAATGAAATTAAATGTATATGTATGTATGTGCCTGCACCATGGCCAATAGTAAGGTTGCACATGTCCTAATGCATCTTATCATTACCCATTTATACATGTTATTAGGGCATGCACAGTGTTAAAAACAGCCTTGACATATGCTAAAACTTGCTGCGACTACACAACTTAACATGAGGGTCACAATGTTCAAACTAACAAAGAAAATGTTGCATAACATTCTTGCAAACCATAAAATTAATCATCTACTTATGCCCGTGAGTGCTGTAATGTTCATACTTATTACTTTAATTAACAATAATAAAAATTCAAATATAAATAATGCATTTATATATCTGTAATTATTTTATGCATGACTATTTTACTAATACGTTTAATATTTAATTAATGCATCTTATAAATTCAATATATATTTACTAAATATTCAATAAAAATACAATTATGGCAAATTTAATTAATTTCCTTCATACTGCAAGCTACAAAATGCATGTTGAATGTGTTAGAATCTCTTCATTAGAGATTTCACTGGGCATTTTATCTAATATTTGCACAGCACACATTCATTTACTAAGTCTGTTATACAACAAGCATTGAAATGAAGACTTTTTTTATTACCAATTATCTTTCAGTGTATGAGCATTGAAACCGCCAATAATTGGGCCCAAACGATGAACTTTCCACCTTGTTGAGAAGGAGTTTGGTTTGTAGCGGCAATGTGTAGAATGGCGACATTTAATCTGCCAGCACTAACATATTTACAGGGTTAACTGATTGGTATTCCACTATCCAGTAGTGACACAAGTCTGATAGGAGAGGGCATTGCTGACAAGTACTTTAGTATTACAATTTTCCTAAAACTAACCCTATTAACCTATTACTAATCCTGGAAAACGCACAGAGGTTTTGCAGTCCGCATGGAAAAGGGAAGTGAACTCCCCTGTCACTCCCCTTTCTCATGCAGACCTTAGGTGACTTACACCAGTGCTCCTCAACCAGTGTGCCATGGGATGTTGCCAAGTGTGCCACGGTGCAAGGCCTCCAAAAGGAGAAAAAGCACTGGAAGATCTTGCCTTAAGGAAATAAGGAGATACTGGGGAGGCTGCAGATACATGAATAGGGAATACTGGAAAGCTGGAGACACATGATTGGTGATACTGGGGAGACTGCAGATACATAATTGGGGACTACTAGGGAGGCTGGAGACACATGAATGGTGACTACTGGGGAGGCTGCAGACACATGATGGGGACTACTGGTGAGGCTGCACACACATGATGGGGGCTAACATAGTTAAATTAGTTTAAGAAAAAAGTTATTAGCTACAATGTTAAATTTATCAAATAAAAAATAACAATTAAATGTAATTTCTGTGTATGTACTTTGTAATTCCTGGAGATTTTTTGGCATATTTTGCTTTAGGTGTGCCGCAGAATTCTGGGAAGGGCTTAGGTGTGCCGCGGAATTCTGGGAAGGGCTTAGGTGTGCTGCTGAATTCTGGGAAGGGCTTAGGTGTGCTGCTGACTTCTGGGAAGGGCTTAGGTGTGCCGCGGAATTCTGGGAAGGGCTTAGGTGTGCCGAGGGTGAGAAAAAGTTGAGGAGCACTGACTTACACTACCATAAAGCAGCCTTAAATTATCCATGCGGATCGGCAGCGTTTAGGCGGGCGGAGTCGATGAACCGTCCTATCAGACGGATCTCTAGTTGAATGGATCTATAGCAGAGGCCACAGAAAAAAGTGAAAAAGCACAGCAGTGCGCAGCAGGGAAGGCATCCAGCAGAGGACATACAAGGGAGCAGCATGGGCCAGGGAGAGATTAAGGGGTGATTCAGGAGCAGGAGAAGGAAAATGTAAGCAATTTATTGTTTATTTCCTAACTTTTTTTCCCCTAACTATAGTTGCTGTTTTATATGTTGGGGTAATGAAGTAGCACCAAGTCAAGCCTATGACTGTCATTATGCTGTCAATGAAACAGCCGACAATATAATATTAGCTTTATCAGTGTTGAGTTTAATACTGTCGGCTTAACGACCACAACCAATGACAAGAATGAACAAGTGTGGGTACCCGCTCCCACACTGTACAATATACCATGCTTCCCCCAACCCACCTTAGAGGGCAGAGGGGAAACACAGCCCATTTCTTTGGAAATGGGCTCGTGCGATACAAAGTTCCGTACAATTCTTGTTACGCTAGTGTTACTATCGAATGTCCCCTCCAGTCAAATCAGGCCACTTACGCACCTTGCGTGCATAAGTGGCCTTACGTTCTCAGGTCTGGATCCGGCCCCCTATGTGGAAATATGTAACATGAAACCAAAGCTATATAATACATTCATTATAATACTAGTACCTTTCTTTGTTGTCCTATTCATTGAACTACAAGTGGCATAACTGCTTAAACTAGAAATTAGAAAATTCTGGCTTTACTGATTCATTTAACTGTAACTGACTAACTATAAGAACAAACAATTAAATACTGTTTAACAGTGAATTCCGTGTTATTCTAAATGACTACATTGGCAATAAATACAATTAATTATTTATTAGCAAAAGTAAACCTGGGAAAGAAACCTCTGGCAAACTGCCCTGAATAATAATTTCAGTAAGAGACTTATTACTGTGAATCATCATAAATAATTTCATCAACCCTTTCAACAAAACTACACCCTGCATGAAGCACTCAGTGTGCTGTAACATAAGTAATGCTGACATAAAATACACAGCAGCATATCATAAAAGCTGCATACTGTATGTTAGAAGTCCCTCATATTAAAAACAGTGTACAACATGTTTTGTGTGAATGCAAGTGCCTATAGCAGGCTAAATCCGAAAAAAATTGGGTTTTAGTTGTGTAAAATGTCACTATAATGTACTGAAATCACAGCTCTCCAATGCTACTGTGCCATATATTAAGGATAATAAAATTGATTATAATGATCTAAACGGTAGAGCTGACATTGCCATCTTGTGTCAAGCAGGAAGTCATTTGTCTACTTTGTTGCCACCTATTACTGGTATTCCTATCTTAATATAATTATACCTGATTAAAAGGATTGGCACCAATCCCACTTTGTTAGCTAAGTGTCAATACTAAATTGTGTAAAAATACAAATAAACACAGCTGGAGCATCAAGCACAAGCATTTCAGAGGCTATAAATGAGTTTTTTATTTCTCCAACTAGCTATTCTGAAGTTAGACTGTAATAACACAGGGTATTCATACTAGACTGTGTTATCCTGCAGTGAACTCTCAAAAACTGCCAACTTTAGAGAAGGAAAAAAATAAACGAGGATCTATATTTGGCTATGTTAAGGAGGGTGAGAAATACTGTCAATATTTGCTAGCATAATGATGATATCTATGGTTACCAGGTAAAGAAGTTACAGACAAACAGCGCACAAATGAAGAATGCCACTAACCAGTAATGAAATAAAATTAAACCATTATTTACATGGTTGAGGTATTTCTGTTACATGTTTATATACTAATAGATTCCACATAGGTACACTAAATAATAGCACTAAATGAATGTTCCTGCAGTTACAGGCAAGAGTAATGTAAAGCCTCCTATGCCTAAAATCATTAAAATTCTGGGGCAAATATGAAGCTGAGATCAGATAGACAGCCCTAGATTGAAAAGGTTCAACTGGAGCGAAATGGGATTTAGTGAACAGGTATAAGCTGATTGGGCTTGACAGGGAGAGGGAAGGTAATTTAGCTAAAACACCTACCCTAGTTCAGGTTGTAAGTTCCCACTAATCCATACACTTATATGACTTAGGTGCTGTTTGAGGGACCTTAATTTAGACCAAAAGTCGGGTTTACGGAGCATCACTGGTTGACAGTCTTATGAACTGGAGTTTTTGTTTGGTTGTAATGGAAATGCTCCACTTTCTAAACACCTAGGGGGTAGGTGCAACAATTACAGGATTGGTGCTAAGTGGCACTACTCTACAGTTTATCCCCCACTAAAGTAAACACAAAAGTTAAAGAAATTTATAATCCTGATAATTGGCATATGATGATGATGATGGCCCGGATTTACAACCCCGAAATTTTTACGCTATCTTCATAGCATTTCATTACGTACATTGCATACATGCGGTCTTTAAAGACCACATGTACGCAATCTACGTAACAAAACACAACATAGATAGCGTAAAATAGTTACAACGCATACATAGTAGCTATAATCAGAAAAATAGGCACGTAAGTGAAAAATTTTGGGGTTGTGAATCCAGTCCAATGTCTCCTAGTCTTCTTGGGTGCTGTCAACCTTGTCAAAGCAGCTTGGGTTTAGGTGTTGGTAGAGAGTTCCGCAAATGAGTCAGATCAGTAAGATCTTTTTGAGACAGGCTCATTGCAGGGGCTTGGTAGTCATGGAATAGTCTGACTACCAGTCATGGATGCGCTGAAATTCAAGCCAATAATTCCAAGTAGCCTGAATTGCTGAGTATTGTCCTGATGAAGATTTCAGTAAGTCGTCCATTTTCTTGTCCACTATTTGGTGACATTCTTTTAGGATAGGGGGAATCTTTTCCATCGCGTGGGATATTACAGCCTTTACTACATTGTTCAGGTGTTTAAGGAGAAATTTTTGTAGGTCTTTAAGGGTACCCAGTGTTCTGGGTACATATGGAGGAAATCAGGGAAGGCATCTGGTATCAGCGCGTTAGTATTTTTAATTGGGTCTCCACCACTAAGACGCTGAGGGAGCACTTGGATGCTATTAGAAACACCTTGTTTCAGTCAGTCTCGGAGAGGGTCTGAGTTAGATCTCTGTTAATGTTAATGTTAACTCTTCTAATGTACTGGAGGACTGACGAGAACAGACTCTCTGAAAGGTATTTGTAAATGGATGAGACTACGTGGTAGAGAGATCTCAGTAGAGCAGAGCTCCTTGACCGAGGTCATTCCTCAACTCCACCTGGTTAGCGGACCAGTAGAGAATGTCTGATGCTTAGATATAGCCAGATGTACGGAGAAGAGAGAAGCAATCTTAAATCTGGTTGTAAATTAGAGACCAATATATAAAAGTGAAATACATAATAGTAGTCTTCCAAAATGAACACAACTTCTGTACATTTTAGTCTGTTTTTACAAACTGTGGATTTGTGCACTTTTCTGGATCCACATCCCCTGCTCTTCCTCTATCTGTTGGAGTACCGCAAGGCTCAGTGTTGGGCCTGTTGCTATTCTCTATTTATACAACTTCACTTGGAGAGCTAATAAAGTCATTTGGATTTCAGTATCATCTCTATGCAGATGATACGCAAATCTACCTATCCACCCCTGATCTCTCACCTACTGTGTTGGCCCGTGTCACTGATTGCCTCTCTGCCATTTCTTCTTGGATGTCCTCCCGTCATCTTAAACTTAATCTATCTAAAACTGAACTAATAATATTTCCACCTGTGAATAAAAGCTACCCACCTGGCCTCTCTATCTCTGTCGACAACACTGAAATAATCCCTCCTCCTAAAGCTCGGTGCTTAGGTGTTACCCTTGACTTTGAACTGTCCTTTGTTCCCCACATACAGGGCCTGATTCAATTATCAAAAATGTGTCCGCTTGCATATTTTTAAAGCCGATTTTGTTGAAATAACGCTGGGAATAAATACCGCTAATTCAATTTAGGTTTTTTTAACGCTGCGTTAAAATAACGCTGTAAATTTAAAATAACGCAGGTTATTTTTTGCTCCATTGAAAGATATGGGGCCAGTATTCAATTGTCTTCCAGCGTTAAAATACCAGCGTTATTTTAACACTAATGGGAGTTTTAAATCCGCACCTCTAAGAGGTGCGGATTTGTAACGCTATGTAACAGTTAGTAATTAAAAGTAATTAAAAACGGCTATTTACATGAAAAATGTGCCCCAACAATAAAGGTTCCTCCCTATTGCTATTTTTTTAATCACGTTAACTAAAATATGTGTTGGTGGAACGTCAGATTGATGGAACACTTGGGAAGAAAACTGATGGGCCACTTGCGTGTTTAGAAGTTTGGTGACTGTTGGCGCACCTGGGAGGTCATTTTGAATAAAGCATTTCTGCTCTTGACTACTGCACATGCACAGTAGTATTACAAAAATGTGGAAGCTACTGAGCATGTGTAGAAGGGTGAAGAGCTGAATGGCTTGTGTGTGTATATATATATATATATATATATATATATATACAGAGGCGGAACTACCGGCGGTGCAAGTGGTGCATGGCACAGGGGCCCATGAAGATAAGGGGGCCCACAGCAGCCACTGCATCACATTTGTCTACACTATTATTTACAACAGCTTTATTATATGACCATCACTTCATGATTAAACCAAACTTGTTCTCTTTCATTCTATACTAAAATTTCCCTAATTTCTGTTAGTAACACTGCTGTGTGACTGGATCATACAGAGCACTGAGCACTTTTACCATGCAAGCTGGCTGGTCCGCTGTGTGATTATATAGCACCTTCCCTTATGTATCATTCCCTAATATCCGATAGAGTGTAAACCTGTGGCAGGTCCCTCTTACCCACCCAGTCTGTCTGTTACCACCCAGTCCTGTTATAATGATTGTTAAATTGTAAAGCACTACGTAATCTGATGGCGCTATATAAAAACCTGTTAATAAATAAATAAATAAATAATTTCCTAGGAAATAAGCTGTGCTTCCCCTCCGTCCCCTAAAGTGGGGAGGGGTTTGTTCGGATCAGTAGATTTACATGAGGCAGGCTTATGGCAGCATAAGAGGGAGTGACAGGGGGGCGTTCAATCCCCTGCGGGAGTCTAGATCCGACCCTAGGATCGGAAAACTCGCTTCCGCATTGTTTTCAATGGCAAGGAGCAACACAGCCCCTGCATAACACTGGTGGAGAAACACAGCTAAATATTACACTGTATTGCCAAATTAGTTGTCTTTTAATTATTAAAGACATATTACTAGCCAAATACGTTTTGTGCTGTCAAAACATGTAAGTTTTGCAATCATCACTAGACTTATGAGTTTTCGTTTAATCAGTCACATGAGTAAAAATTCTGTACTACATAGAGAACAAGAAAAACAGGTTCATTAGGGAAGTGAGCATCTGGTCAATATGCCTGTCAAGCCTCTTTCAACCCGTAATTTATCCCTGTAGTAAATGATAGGCTGTAGTAGAGAAATAGGAATTTGCAAACTTATACCCCTTTCTCATCACCACCAAATACCCGGGATTTTCCCAAAAAAACATGGGTCTCGGCAAAATCCTGGATATTTGGTGGTGATGTGAAAGGGTCACTTCCGGTCGACCTGGGTCGAAAGAACCGAGATTTCTACCTGGGAAAAAAGAAGGGTTTTTCCCAGGTCCAACCCGGGAAGGGTGGCAGTGTGAAAGATCCAGGGTTGTTTTCAACCCGGGTCTTTCATTTTGCCTCCCGATTGGCTCAGATTTGTCTACTGTTGCTATGGCAACAGTATAATATTAATGATTGTGCATGAAACTTCTATGTTACGATACTGGAGTCCCGCTTTCTGGGACATGATCCAGACTAACGCCTGCCGCCGCAGTTACAGCAAGATTGGTTGTTTAGCTGATCTGCGCATGCGCCAGGCAGATGTTGCTCAGCGTAGTTAGGGTAAACCTTTAGTCAGGATAGGGCGTCCATAACTACAGCGTAGTTATGGTTGAGGGGGCGTTCCTCGCCATAACTACGCTGCAGTTAGGGAAGGTAGGTGGGGGAGGCAGGGAACTGAGGAAGGGAGGGCCTGGTTAGATAATTACACTCCGGTGCCCGGCGTAATTAAACTCTGTTACGCCTGCTAAAGTTACGGTAGCCTAACATCGATGTTACGCTGAGCATTAATAAGCTCAGCGCAACATCGTAGGTCTGGATCAGGCCTAACTGGGATCTGGTCTTCGCTAGAGCCCATGATGGGGAGGATAGCCTGGGCTGCAGGACACCCAGCCGGTCACGGTCCCCCAGTAGAAGGTAACCAATACCGCAGAACAGTGTCCAGAGAGTAGGAAATGCAGAGAAGACAGAGCACAGTACAGAAAGGAACCCGAACTGGACTATAGTACAGACAATACAAAGGCTAGCACAGAAATAACCAGTACAAGACTGAAGTGCAGTCCAATAGACAGAATGTTGCAGATAAAAAAGTACAGGTATTAACCAGTACAGGACTGGAGTGTTGGTGGTATTAGCACAGAAGTTAGAATTTAGCAATCGGTGAAGCACAGATATTAACCAGTACAGGACTGGAGTGCAGATGGAATTAGCTCAGTAATAAGTGTAGTGCAGATGGAGAGGCACAGATATTAACCATTACAGAACTGGAGTGCAGCACTACACAAAAACACACAGATGACAGTGCAGATGGTAAACACTAACTTGATACACCGATAAATATGCAAGTGGAAAGGCACAATGAGATCCACAGTAAATCAGGACAGAAAGAGGGTCTCATGCAAGATAAACACTCACTCAAGGCAGGAAGACACAAAGGGAGAATCGGAATGCAGGGCATGAACAGAGGGTAGGTAACGTCAGTCAGCAATCAATAAACAAAGCTCAGTAGCAAGGTAGCAGGCAAACAGGAGACACACTATAACCGACGCTGAGCTGAGGAAAGAGGCACTTATTTACAAGACCACCAGTCAATGCAAGGGCAGAGGGTTCCCGCTGGAGCGAAGAATAGACATGCATCCAGGTAACCAGGAAATTACCTTGACTCATCTCCAGGGGGAGGAGGAGGCTCATAGCGGCAGCAGGCGAGGAGGCAAATTCAGTGTTTACATGCCGTCACGAGGATCGCAAACACATGTAACATTCTACTTTAACAAATAGTAATTAATATAATTTAAGTGATAGTATTAGTTGTAATTAACATTAGGTGTTAAAGATGTGATTGACTTTAATTTATCATAAATATCATACTTGCTAAGCTGTCCTCATTTAGATAAGAAAGGTTATCTTCTGACTACCTGAAATTCCACTGCTTCCTATGTGCTTGGGCATAAAATAGCCTACATTAACAATAAAATGGTATGATGTGCAGGACCGTAACTAGGGGTGTGCGATAGGGGCGGCCGCCTAAGGTGCAAAACTTAAGGGTGTGCCAATCAGGTCATTTTTAATGTTAAATTGGTTTAAAAGCCAGGATCAGGGGCGCCATATTTCCTTTTGGCCCCAGGCACTTAAATTTCTAGCTACGGCTCTGATGATGTGTAAGCACAATACAACATAATGTAAAACTGAACAATTGGCTGCTGGTTTTGTCACAAAACAGTAAAATAAATAGATTTGTGATGTTTTGTAATCTTTTGAATAATATATGGTGGATATATTCACTTAAGTACAAATTGGACCGGATCCTCACTTCCCTTTTTCCCTTACTTCTGAGAGCTGGATGGCATTTTCATTGCTTTTGCATTCTGGGATCAACTCTGTGCTACGCAATGTAAATGCATTTCATACTATCTAGACGCAAATGAAATGACACTTCCCATAGCTTCCAACAAAAGACCTGGGGTGTGCCAATACACTCTATGCCCATCCAGACTTGCACACATCCACTATTTTACATCCATAGGAGTCAGAACGCTTTAGGTAAGGTATGGCTATCGGAAGTCTGATTGTGCAAGGGCAATGGCTAGTGGATGGCTCGTGTCCATTAATTGCAGATCCGAACACAAATGATTCGGAAGAGAGAACTCTGGCCATTATTATTATTTATATTATATTTAAATAAAATGATATAAATATTATAAAATTATATTTATATTGCTGTTATATTATTAACAGTTTTTGTATAGTACCAGCATATTATCTAGCGCTTCACAATTTTAATTCATTATAAGCAAGACCTTGTAATGACAAACATACTGGGTAGGTAAGAGGATCCTGCTCTCAAGTTTACAATAATAAGCTCAGTAATACATAACCTTTGTGATTGTGGTATAGAAAAATCTGTCATTAATAGTAATAATTGTATGCAGATCTAAGCATATCAGCTCTACACATTCTATTTTTAAGGTCAGAACTAGAACCAAGGTCTGCTAATAAGCTTAACTCCAGGTTCCACTGTGTAGAAGTAAAATTCTGCTATGGTATTTGCTTACATTCTGTGCCTCAACATCTTATCTATACAAGCAGATGTGAGCATAGAGTCTTGCAGCAACTAACTGTTAACAATTTTCTGTAAGCATGACATAGGTGACACTAATCAGACAGTGAGCCGCCTCATTGCTATGTTTTCTGCAAAACCTTGTGGCATAGATCATATAGGGATTATTTGAAGGTGATTGTATATTTAAGGATATTGCACTTCACATGCCTAGCCCAATCTAGGTGAACAACAGCTTGCACACAAAGGGGCAATTACCAAAAAGAAGAAGAAACAGAAATCCCTTTTGTAGAGCTCCAATC